>JAINUG010000226.1:802500-1087500 GCA_029706075.1 Aldrovandia affinis
TGCCTGACCGCATCACTTAAACACAACCAGGAGCGCATCTCATATAGAATGAATCAATGAGGCTTTGGAGACTCAGTTCACTTCAACTTCACGTCGCTACGTTCCCCGCTGTGGGTCCTCTATCGTACAAACCTATGGAGTCCGTGTCCAGCAGACTTCTATGCAGGCGTCTGGAGAGATCGATCACTGTGTTTATGTTGCCAAAGAGACCATCGAAATCCACGTTCACCTTTAAGAAACAAAACAAACCGGACAGAATGATTAAAGAGCATATACTGTATATATATATTTATAGCAGGTCGATCTGACCGTGCATTGCGATTGGCAGAGAGGTGTTCAAAGCTGTGCCACATTCCCCCAATATAAACACACCTATGATGCGTTTGACCTGTTTGCCTGACTATTTTATAATATCACTCCGCTACAACATTATTAACGACAGCAACACAGTATAGGCAACATTATCAAAAATGCAGTAACGCGATTGCCGTCTCTGTCAATACGGACAGTTTGAATGTAACTTTTAAACACACAAAGCATTTATTAACTTGACACAGCTAGCTACCCAGCTGGCAAGCAATACATCAGTCCATTAGCGGAGAGTCTGGACGAGGCAGCCGTGATGAAGATCAGCAGTTAAGAGAAGGCAATGATTGGTGAATGGTCCTGTGTGGGGGGACCGTTTAGTTCCGATTTACAAAACGCAACGGCGGCAGTCTAGGTCTAATAGGTGTTTGCTTGCTGGGCACGTCCCTGACAACATCGAGACTTACTTCAGAAACTGTACAGTTAATGGTAACTTGATATACAGACTAATGTGTATGAAAGTGAAGCTATTTGACATTAGTTAGTTAGACGGTTAGCTGCTAGCCTTTTAGCAAATTGCTGTAATAAAGACTGTATAGATAGACAAACAACTTGGTTTTAATCTAGCCACATTAGATGTATGGATATGTTAAAATAGAAAGCTCTATTTAAATGGAGTAAATAGTTCTCTCTACTGGAGACCGATTTTGGAGGCAAGGAAACAATGGACTGGCGTTCTTGCCGACAACATCCTCCTCCGACTAAAAGAAGTTAACAGTGTCTAATAACATCTCGAAGCCAAGGAACATAAGACAGTTAGCTATTTTGGAAATGTCCAAATAAATATCAATAGCCATAACCTAGGTATTAGCTATCTGCTACTCTAGAAGTGTTACAGTGTTGTAGTAAATAACATAGCTAGTCAGCTACGAATGCATTGGGAATGAAGGTGGTTCAGAACTCTGTTTGTAACTTTGAAAGTGATGTAAAAATACACCAATTTCAGGAATATCAATCCTTTATTGACTGAAATTGTTACATTATTGTAGCCTTATTTTTTAGAAAGGCTATTCTCATTTTGTAGCTGTAAACTTTATTTATATTAATAAGTGATAGTCAAACCAGCGGTAATCGGAATCTCATTAGAACATATTTTTTCTCTACATCGGCTATCTGCCCAATACATTTCAGTGACCCGTCATCTGATATACAGGTGTGTGGACGGTGTGACAGGTGAGTGACCGGTGTGTATGGAAGGCGAGACAGCTGAGTAACAGGGGTGCAGTACCGGTTTCCTCTGTAAGGGCAGGATGATCTCCTTCACACACATATGCAGGTCTTTGATGTAATCCTTCTCTGTCTGCAGCAGTTCCTCGATGACTTTTGACCTCTTCTCCATCATCCTCTGCTCGGGGTCCTCTGTGGTCGCCGTGGAGACTGGGGCAGACTCTAATGACTTTGGCTGCGCCGACAAGAGGGTCATCTCTGCAAGAGCGAGGGAGAGAGCAAGAGGTGAGAGAGGGGTCACGACTGCGCAGCCACGTCAGCGTTTGCAGGACTGCGCAGGGGGCGCTTGGACCGTGCAGTGGATCGCGCGTGCTGAATCAGCCATTCGGGTAAGAGTTGAGCTTCAGAAGTGCAGCCTGTTGAGAATCAGTGTCATGTGTCCTGCTGGCTTTATAGCTTTCTCCTCTCTCCCCTGACTAACGTGTGCTGTGCGCAGTTCTGTAAATGTAGTTCCTTTGGCGCAGGATTGTAGATGCAGAGTTTCGCTCACGGGCCAGTGACTCCTTACAATGGGCTACAAATTCTGCCTTTGTTCTGGATGCGGTGGCCCATCACAGTGTTCACTGAGGGTTGCTAGAGAAATAAAACAATATTTAGTGCCTTGGGTACAACTGCCGTCTGCTCCACCCTGCTGCTCTGACCACTGATCCACCCTGCTGCTCTGACCACTGCTCCACACTGAACAATGGTCCACCCTGCTGCTCTGACCAGTGCTCCCCACTGAACACTACTCCCCCTGCTGCTGTGACCACTGCTCGATCCTGCTGCTCCGATCACTGCTCCACACTACTGCTCTGGCCACTACTCCACACTGCTGCTCTGGCCACTACTCTACACTGCTGCTCTGGCCACTATCACCACCGCTATATAGAATTTCACAATATAAAAACATGACGAAATGCATCGTGGCCCTGAAACATGCACTACCAAATTAAATGAATGGTTTAGCTGGAAGCGAAGTTACAGGGGAACGTAACCACAAAGTCACAACTTTGTAAATTATACAAACCAAATGAACAAACGTGGTAAAGTAAAGAATAAGTAAAGTATGTATGTTGCAAATCGGCAAGCAGTCGCGTTCAAACAGGACTTGCACATAACACTAGCAGGATGCCATAAACGCAGGATGCCATAAACGCAGGATGCCATATTGGTACAGTCATGTAAACATAAATTACGCTACGAACAAAGTGGATACATCCTCAATTAAGCACTTACACACACACACAAATGTCCTCACTTATGCACTTACGCTCACACCAACAGTCATAAGCCTACTGCCCTTGTTACTATCTGTGCTCCCCAGCTGGACCCTAGCCAAGGTGGGCAGAGCGAACTCAAGGCAAGCATGTCATTGGCCAGCCTCTAACAACAAACCATGTTGCCAATGGTCACTATTAGCTTACAGTTTGTTCATTCAGCCAGAGTACAAATTGGAGTTAGTGCAAAGAACTCAGTAGTGCTACAAAAATAGCACTGTCACTTATAGAGAGAAACAAGGTTACTAAAGCCTAGCTAAGCAACCTTTTAATTTGATATATATTACAGTGATATATTTTATGTTACCGGGGAATACTGTACCATAATAACAGTGGACCATGCAAATACTGGACCATGAATTCAGTATCAGAATATGTACTGTATCGTGGGGGCGGAGTGTATCGTCTCATGCCTACTAACCATTGCTCCACACTGACCACTACTCCCCCTGATGCTGTGACCATTGCTCCACACTGGCCACTACTCCACCTGCTGCTCTGAACACTGCTCTACACTGACCACTACACCATCCTGCTGCTCTTACCACTGCTCTACACTGACCACTTGTCACATATCATGTGTCTGAGGCTCAGTTTTTTATGATGGAAAATATTCAAAGGAAAATAATAATCAGTCAATTATATATATATATATATATATATATATATATATATATATATATACATATATATATATATATATATATATAAATAAGAAAAACAATGCACAGTCTGATAATAAACACAGTATGAATATATATTGTTATATTATATATACAGTACACAGGTCATTTGAGGCTTGCCTTCTCCATGAGGGGCCATACGGTAGAGGATGACATCACAGCTCTCCAAATCCGTATTGCAGCTGAATCGCAAGAAAAGCACCGCTTCCAGATTAGCCACTAAACACCACAAGACTGCAGTCCTGCACAGAATCTCCCATGCTGCATCACTGTAGCACAGTCCTACTCTGAGTAAGACCCCTCAGAAACTCTGGATATCACCCAGCTCTTCATCTCTCGGCCTCTCGTATATAGATCCATATCTGTCCGCCTATTTCCCTCCGTCAGTCCTCTGTTCCTCTCGCCACGTCACCGTGTCTCTCCCTCTCTCAGTGTAACTCAGTAACAGGTGTACTTTCCATGGCGGTTACGATGTTTGTCTCCCTGTCTCTCTCTCTCTCTCTCTCTCTCTCTCTGTCTCTCTCTCTCTCTATAATTCAGTAACAGCTGTACTTCTATCCATGGTGGCTAAGATGTAGATTAGTGGCCCCAGCTGCCCTCTCTGCTCTGGCTGTAAGGGGGCCTGTCTGATCCCCCCCAGCTAATCCCAGGCTTTCCTGCATGTGAGCTCTGTTCACCTGAACCCTGAGCTCACCTGCAGCATGCTGCCCCTCCCCTCTACGTGTCAGTAAGAGCGCTCCAATGCTACACCGAATAGTGTTACACGGTTACAGCGATGCTACTTGCTGGCACACACCCTTACACTGCTCTACCTTCACTATCCCAGCATGCATCTGCTCATCTTCTACCATCCCAGCATGCCTCTTGCAATCCTCCACGATCACAAACAATAACCGTAACTCAACCAGAGGGATAGGAGCGCATCCTATACACAGTTGTTTCGGGGTCTCTCGGTTTATTTAAAATTCTGTAATGCGATGTGGAGCGTGTATCGCACTGCCGGACACTGCCGTGAACTTTCCATGGACTGCAAACAATTAATTGATTGATTCATGTGAATGTATTTTAATGCGGAATCATCACTCGATGATGGCGCCCTTCTTGCTTCATTTCAGTTTTCCCCAAAAGTGCTCAGCTCTCCACTCTTCCCTCTGTCCCAAATCACCTCTCCACTCATCCCTCACCTAGTAATACGCCCCTCTGGTCTGAATGAGATGATTAACCATCATGGGTTCTGGATTCGTGGCCAGCACAGTTTGTGGGTGCACATGATCCACCACAGAAACTCCACTGACTAGTCGGGTCACACACCAGCAGGCCCTGCTGCAATTCCACCAGAACAGGACCTCGACTCAAAGGTGACCCAAATGTCCAGCCGTATGTCAGCCAGGAGGGCTCCCCGCATGATGCCAGAATGATCCCAGAATGATCACTGGCGGATCCCGCTTACATCCTGAACGCTGGCAATCGCTACCCCACGCTCTGTTCAGGAGACCCAAAGTTAGACCCACGGCGAGTCCAGCACGGGCAACGTGGTGCTGCATCTGTGGCACAGTCCGGCGAACGAGTAACCACATAATCCCACAGCGGCACAAAGGGCCCTGTATCACTGCGGACAGTTGGTGGAAGTAATTGGTTGTGGCATTGTTGGTCTTAAATAGACCACTGTGTGACAGGGGGGCTCCCGCCAGCCCCCATCATTTTTGAGAGGGAGGACAGACAGGGGTTTGGGGGTGGGGTGACCCGGTTTGCACAGATTCGTTGAGCGCAACTTCTGAAGAATGCGTCCATCCCGTCTGCGCGCTTCATTCTTTCCGGTATGCGCACCACGTGACCAGGGCATCCCACACACCGCTCACTCTCTGATGCCAACCACTGAAACAAAGTGACTCATGGATCTGTGTCACAGTAACACGCTCATCTCCTCGAGAGCCACCAGTCGCATCGCTGTCCAAAGAGACATTTGACTGAGAGTCAATTTACCATGGACTGTGCAAAGCCTATGTCACAGAGTGTGGAGTAAAGGACACACACACACACACAAAAAACTACAACCCAAAAGACACACTCTGTCAAAAGAAAGCAAAAAGGCATGAAGACACACTGAGTGGAGAGAAATTATAGTTCCCTTAAAACAAAACCCCTAGGACCCACGCAAGCTAACTAATTAAACAGGTCAAAGGTCACACTTCTCTGTCAGCTAACCTTCAAAGACAACAGAAAACACAGTCTTTGAAAACGCACTGACAGCAATGAATACCATCTCTGAAATGATTTCACTAGTGGTTAACAATCATTAGGTGAAACCACAATAGTTCCACACTAAAATGCTGAATAGTTTCTATTATAGACATCGCCATACTCTGCAGTAACAATTATCATGGTTCTATTTGTGTTGCTGTTAACCCGTAGTGGCAACCGATACATGCATCACTGCTTATGTGTTAATAAATTGTTCATCATTGTTTTTCTTCCAGATGAGAACTTCCACTCAAAGCCTGAAATTTGGTAGCTATTCCTGACTTGATACAAAGAGCTTTCAAGTTCACGCTTCATTAATCACCCACAGTTTGTTTTGAGAAAACTTCAGCACCGCCAAGCGCTCAGAAAACCCAACATGACAGCTAACATGCCAAGACCAGGCCATACACACAGCGGAGTCTGGCCTTCTGGTAACACACAAATTAAACAAAACCTTAACTTCCTTAAAACACACATTAAACAGCATCTTAGTCTCCTAAAATGCACAGTAACAGAACCTTTACCTCATGAAAACATGCAGATAAGAGTTTGAAAACAAAGGACTTTTTTTACCACAGTTAGACAATAGCTACATTGATCTACTCTTGATCTAAACAGAGTACTTCAAAACATGTGGCTTTCAAAATTCACATTCCAAGTTTGAAATTAGCTACCACTTGGTGTTCAACAGAAGTTTGTGGGAGAAAAAAACACAGGGAGGATGATTAGACCGCTCTCAAAATAAATGCAGTACAAGTGCGAGCCAGGAGCTGCTTCCTTTTACCCACCTGAACACACAAACACAAACACACACACACTCTCAGACTCACTCAGCTCGGCGATGCTACAAGATCACACAGGGAACAGAAGTGGAGTCCGTTCTCCTTGCTGTGCCGAAAGTTCCATCTGGTGAAGGTGGGAAATGTCCATGCAGCTCTCTGCCACGCTGCCTCCCCATTGAAGCCACATTCTTCTCAACAGAAACCCCATTCTGCCCCCCCTCCTCCCCTCTCCCCTCTCCAGCCACATTAACATCTGAATGGCTGGGAACCACCAAGATTACACACAACTGAGTGATATGCCATACGCTAAAGCCCAGAGCCAGACACACACACACACACACATGCACGCACGCACGCACGCACACGCGCACGCGCACGCACACACACATATATAAATATAAACACACACACACACACACATAAACACACACACACACACACACACATATATATAGATAGATATATATACACACACGCCAACACACCAAATTATACCCATATATATGTATCACACACGTACACACAGAATTACACAAATCACAAACAGATAGACACATTCACACAAAAACTTGAGCGAATCTATACACAGAAATACAAACATGGACATACGGACGCACGCACGCACGCACGCACGCACGCACAAGCTCATAAACAAACACAAATAATTGGCGGTGGGTTCTCTCACTATCACACACGGATTTAAATAATTCATCCCCTTTATTAATAATAACATTGATTTCCCCTTGAATCCCTTTAAGTTCTGTGTAACTCCAGCATTGAATCCAGTTCCATGTCTTGGCCTTGATATCACCACGTTAGACAACCTGACCACTGAGGTGAATCTCCCTCCCCCCCCCCCCACCAAATTCCATGGACATCTTGAGGATCTCTCATACAGATGCATCTCAACACACACTGCCCTGTGCCTATATGGGTTTCCATGGAAACCAGGAGCTTTTCAGCAGGTGACCTAGGGAACGGTGTTCTGGAGGACTCATTCAGTCTATTAGACACTTTCTAACTCCAATTAAACTTTTGTACAAGCGGTCTCTGCAAGACCAAACTTTCCATATGAATGTTTCCAAATACATATATACCCAATTTTAAATGATTACATTTTTTGTAGTTTGTTTAAATTCAACCTTTATTCCACATGAACCTGAAATATTATGTACAGTATATAGCCTATACAAATCCTTGAGAAAAAAATGTCAATCTTTTTTTAGTGTGTGCCCTAAAGCCATAATAAAACCTGAGAAGTCCAATACTTTAGCGGCGTAGTAGAAACAAGGCGTGCTGCGCAAAGTTCACGGCAGTCCAATCGCACGGTCTCCGTGGCAACGCTAATAAGCCTGGGTGTCTAATAACAAGACTCCGAGGGGGAGGGGCTGCGCAAGCTTTATTCGTGATCAGCGTTGAACTTTCGCTTCAACTAAATTATTATTTTTATTTTTTTACACAAATACCTCTATATCACGTGAAAAACATCCCTTGGCTTTCTATGACGTAAAGCCTGAAGACTAATTGCTGCAGATGAGAAAATTGTCCAAAGCAATTGTCTCACAAATAATAAGAGCATAAAAAAATACATATACACTACCGGTCAAAAGTTTTAGAACACCCCCATTCCTTACTTCAACCAGTGTTAAGCTGTGCTTGAAGCTGTTGTCCTGTGAGCCGCCTATCATGCAAGCTGTTGAAACTTGTCTTCTGATTTTGTTGTGGCTTTGGGTCTGCCAGACCTCTTCCTGTCAGAGTTTCCTCCAATTTCCAAGTGCCTTTTGATGGTGTAGGAAACTACTCACCGCCCAAAAATTTACATTATTTTTCTGTTTTTGGTAACCTAAACTTTTTTTTGTAACCTCTGTATCTTTGTATCATTTCAGGTTATTCACTTGACTTGAACTGCTTAAATTTCAGTAAAAAATAGAAAATGGGGGTGTTCTAAAACTTTTGACCGGTAGTATATATATATATAGTTTTAGAACATATATATATATAAATATATATATAAATACATATATATATATAAAAAACATATTTTGTATGTGCTGAGAGAAAGTAAAAGTAAAATCTACAATAACACCCTCTGTATAATGTCCTGTTTATGACTCCTACAATTCAGAGGGACAAGAGGCCAAATTCCACGTCTCCCTTGGAACCAGCCCAAACTCGGTTCCCTGTTTGCTTTCAGCTAACCGATCCCATCCGGCAGGGCCGTGCTCTCTGGGAGCCATTCCACACAGTATCGTCCTCACATAGTGGGATCTGCTCTCAAACATCCACATCCACCCACGTCCGTCAAAGCTGCCTTCAGGAGCAGCGATGTGGTGCAAAAAAACAGAGTCCCAGAGAACTTTGACAAAGGGTCAGAGTCCCACTGGGGAGAAAATGGAACACTTGTCTTTGACACCTACAGAACACGACGGCCAACAGGGTGTGCTGTGGACAGGAAGTAGTGTCATACACTACAGTGCTGTGGACAGGAAGTAGTGTCATACACTACAGTGCTGTGGACAGGAAGTAGTGTCATATACTACTGTGCAGTAGACAGGAAGTAGTGGTGATTCACTGCAGTGCTGGGACATGCAGAAGTATGATATACAGGTCACTGTACAAATGAAGGAAGCACCAACAAAGGGCGTTGGGCCGCAACTGAGCCCACAGAACAGCTTCCATGTACCATAGGATGTTTATTTTTGTTTATTTTTGTTCACCTTGTCCTCTAAGGGGTTGAGTGGTCGAAACCATGCCAGGAAAATGAACGCCGCAACATAACAGAGTTGCAAGAACCCTTCATTTATTGAAGTGTTTCCTTTATTTTGGCAATTAACTGTACTACTGTGGACAGACAGTAGTGTGAATTACTACAGTTCTTACTGGCAATCTGACAGTCATACAGAGAGCACAAAAAAACTTCACAGCAATAAAACATGAGCAGCAGGGTTGTTTTCATTCTTTGCTTTTTGAGACACACCTGAGAACAGGTAGAGTCAGTTCCCCTGCCACGTGACTAGGTATGTCGCCATGGCCCTTTCCAGGAGGAAATGAGTTTCTGTCTGGTCTTTGTCAGACAGGGACAGACTCCCATGAGACAGAGAGACCTCCCCCTCAGAGAACGCTGCACTAACTTTACCCAATATCTCAACCCCGGTAATCTGCCACACCTAGACTAACATTTCACCCACATGGGTATACCTTTGCCAAAGGGATGAAAGTGGGACAACACCCTCACTTTCTTCACGTCGAAAATGACTTACATTCTGAGAGGCAAGTTCATTTTCAATAACACAGGTAGACGAGAAACATAAATCAATCGGCATAGCTGCTAAAATGCAATGTGGCCAGCTTAATGTTAAAGTTATTGCAATGCTCATTTTAAGCAAACGGTTCCAAGTGTTTCCAGTTTCACTCTTGGTGCTTACTCTTCTTAAAATTATTTTCACAAGAGGAGATACATTTTTTTCTGAGATTTTTTTTAAGCAGTTGTCTTGGAAGACAACATAAAAAATAATTCACATGGTGGCCTCCCGCGTGGTCCTCCCGAGTGGTCTGCTAAATGCTTAAAATGTAAAAATGTAAAAATGTCCAGTGGTTACAATGTTCGACACTGGTCACGGAGACCGGGGTTCGATTCCCCATCCCGCCAGAGTCGGCTCTGGCCGGGTGTGCCACCAGGGGGCGGCGATTGGCTATCCGCCCCAGGGAGGGGGGAGGGAAGCCGACAGGACGTTCGCTGCGCATAAGGGTGGCCCTGTAGTACCGGGTTACAGTCGACACTTGACGTTACTTCGCCTCACATTACTAGGGGGGGATTGACATAAAATAGTGGGTCTAATTGGCTACTAAATTGGGAGAAAATAATTATAATTATAATTATAATAATAATTCACATAGGACTACATTAGTGACCAAAGGGGAGGAGAAGAACTACACTGACCAAAGGGGAGGAGAAGATCCACATCCCTGGGGTAAATCATGGAAACTAGTCCCGTGTGAACGGTGCTTTACTTTGTAACAACGCCCCTCCTCCCCACCCCTTCCTCATTCTTACCTGGGCCATAATCACCTGTACAGGTACGCCTCTTCCTCACCTGTCTTCACTTACAGGAGATTAGATCAAGCTCCACGCTCTTTTGTTGGTGAAGTGGTCTGGCTGTTCAGGCATTTGCAGTCTTGTGAAAAGAGGGGTTTATGTTTCAGGGGTATGCTGTGCTTTAATTACGCTGCGCCGTGAACACGCACGCCCCCACAGCTTTTACCTGTGCATCGGCGGGACAAAAGCATCGGCATATTTCTCCCACAATAGGTAATATGGGGTTTGTGTACACCCAGACCCCTTTTTAATACGGCAGCATTTACCCACC
The DNA here is from genome assembly GCA_029706075.1 of Aldrovandia affinis. Taxonomy (NCBI): domain Eukaryota; kingdom Metazoa; phylum Chordata; class Actinopteri; order Notacanthiformes; family Halosauridae; genus Aldrovandia; species Aldrovandia affinis. The sequence continues at coordinate 813,426 of JAINUG010000226.1, forward strand.
CCGTCGCCACAGAGGAGAGAGGGGAAGCAAGTAGGGTTTGGGTTCAAATCCAGAGTGTGACACAGCTGCTGTGTACAGTAGAAAATACAAATTATTTGTTAGAGGTCACAATGCCAATCCTGTGTTTATTGACACCACACTACTCACAACCCACCCCGCAACTAGCGCACAAGTCTGCACAAATACTAATGCCCAGAGGCACAAGCTCAGTTTCACATCGCTCACACTGTCCGCACATGCTCAGTTCACATCTCTCATACTATCCACTTATACGGCTAGGTATTTGGAGGTATGATGCACAAGTAACTGCAATTAAGGAAACACCAAATAAAGTGTCTTAATAGGGCATTGGGCCACCACGAGCAACCAGAACCGCTTCAATGCACCTTGTCATAGATTCTACAAGTGTCTGGAAATCTATTGGAGGGATGCAACATCATTCTTCCCCGAGAAATTCCATGATTTGGTGTTTTTTTGATGGTGGCTCAAAGCGCTGTCTGGTGGCTCAAAGCACTGCTCCAGAAACTCTCATAAGTGTTCAATTGGGTTGAGATCTGGTGAGTGAGACGGTCATGGAATATGGTTTACGTTGTTTTCATGCTCATCAAACCATTCAGTGACCACTCGTGCCTTGTGGATGGGGGCATTGTCATCCTGAAATAGACCACTCACATCAGGATAGAAATGCTTCAGCATAGAATGAAGGTGATCACTCAGAATGGCTTTGTTTTTATTGCCATTTTTGCCCTCTAAGGGGTTGAGTGGACCTAAACCATGCCAGTAAAATGCACCACACACCATGACAGAGCCCCCAGAACCCTTTTACTCTCATTTACTCAAGTGTTTCCTTTATTTTGGCAGTAACCTGTATATGTGTGAGTGCATATGCGGAATACGGTCTCTAAAACACAGATATTCTCTAGGCACGTCTTCCTTAAACGCTTCATGTATTTGTGCGTTTTAGGACTGCGCGTGTGAAATAAATACCAACAGACCTGCAGAAATGTAATTGGTCCTTGGTGCGCACTGTGGAGAAAGCATCGGGAGCAATCCCATTTCAGACCGTTTCTAAAAGAACTCAAATGAGAGAACGCGGTGCAACTCCGTCCTTAATAGAGGTGAGAAACGATAACGTGGCGCAGACCCTACTTGGAGGCGCTGGGCTGTGTGCCCAAATCACAGCCGAGCACAGGAGGTACGAGACGACAGCAGAAAATGTCTGAGAGGGCTGCCTCTCTACAGACAGACTACAGACCTGCAGCGTTATTTTTGACTTAAAGCTTAGGAAAACAGCTGTGGACATAATTCCAGCAGCTTCGTAAGGAGGGGCAGCATATGCTCGTGTGAGAGAGCGTAAGAGTGAGTGTGCGTATGTGTAGCGCACGAGCGCGTGACGACGTTCGTGCGTGCGACTGCGAGTGTGTGTGTGTGTGTGTGTGTGTGTGAGAGTGTGTATGAGTGAGAGAAAGAGTGAGAGTGTGTATGTGTGAGAGTGTGTGTGTGTGTGTGTGCATGTATGTATGTGTGTGTGTGTGTGTGTGTGTTTCTGACCTACATTACTTGGTTAATCCTTCCTCAGCCCCAGTCCTGAGGCTTTCGTCTGGCCCTTTAATCCTCCCTCTGCACCAGCACTGCCAGATTACCACAACCTGCTCCTCATCTCCTCACACACACACTTACACATAAACATGGTCACACACACACACACACACACACACACACACACACACACACACACACACACACACACACACACACACACACACACACACACACACACACACACACACACACACACACACACACACACACACACACACACACACACACACACACACACACACACACACACACACATCTGTGCTTGCACGCCAAGCCCCAGTATTGATCTCACAGCATATGTTGCGGTAGACTGTGAAGATGTTAGAGAAACGCTGTGAGAACGATGGGTGTGGGGCAACCAACATTGCAAGAGGACTGTGAGACACTTTCAGCAAATATAGGGCAGAATTGGAGGGGTGATATGGTGTGGGGGCATCAGACTGGAACACAGAGTGCATTGAAGGTGGGTACTACAACAACATATCACAATCTCCCAAGTCTAAGAACTTCCTGTCTACTGTCCTTTGTAAGTCACTCACAGGTAACTCGCCTGTACCTCAGGGCAGGTACACAGTGCCCTCACGGCCGTAGCCAGCACCGAGTGGCCAGACTGGATGAGCCAGACAGCGTGCTTGGTCAAGAGGGGTCGTAAACTCTTACAGCATTACCTCATGCAGCGAATTAAACTCTACGGGGCTGTCATGCTCCTCTGCTTTTCCTGGCTCCAAAGCCAGCAGCCACATGTGTTTGGTTATCAGTGTGCGTGTGTGTGTGTGTGTGTGTGTGTGTCTGTGTCTGTGTGTGTGTCTGTGTTAGGTTATCAGTGCGTGTGTGTGTGTGTGTGTGTTTGTGTTTGGTTGGTTATCAGTGAGTGTATGCGGGCATGTGTACCCTCTGGTGTGTGTGTGACTACGTGCGTGTGCGTTTGGTTATCACTGTGCGTGTTTGACTCATCAGTGTGTGAGTGAGTCATCAGTGTGAGTGAGTGCCAGTGTGTGTGTATGTGTGTGTGTGTGTGTGTGTGTGTCGGGCAGTGCTAGGCACGGTCTGAGTCCCGGTCTGACACAGAGCAGAGCGGCCCCTGCTTCATCTCCTCCCCTGCCTCGCCACACTCCCGGGGAGGTGAGGTGACGTGATCATGTGGCACAGAGCCTTAAGGGTTCAAGCCACAGATTACTGCCTTGTGGATGGGAGGGGGATGGGGGAGGGTCCGCCTGTAATATCTCAAACAGCCATTTTTCATTTCCCCACGCCTCACACCTGCACCTGCACTGACCACGTGCTCACGTGTGTGCTTGTTCTGGATATGTGGACAGGACAGCTGGGTATGTTTGCCGGGATAGTTGATTATGCGAACAGTATAGTTCATTCTAGCTGCTCTTGTTATAGTGTTACTGACTCTTAAGGGTCCGAGAAGCGTTAACTGTCCTTTTCTGTCGTCACTGCTGCTCTTATAAACCTATTTGAGTGAACTTACAAACTTACATTGCTGGGTTGCTCTGGATAGGCATCTGCTAAATGGACGCAATGTCACGTAATGAACACCTTTCACAGCGAGGACAGGGGCTCCCAGAAGGCCAAAGTTTATAGGTTACTCAATTAAACTTTTAAGATCCAATATAACCCTAAGGATCCCGGGTTTAAACGTTACTTTCTCCCTGGCCCACTGCCGGCATTATTGACAACACACCAACCGTGCTGTTCCTGCAAGGAATTCCACATCAAGATTTGGCTTATTCCCTTCTCAATAACATACAACATAAACAGAACAGAACTCCATTCTGCATACACAGTGCACTGAAATACACACTCAGGTGAGAGATACATCTGTGTGCTGAAACGCATGCACAGGTAAGCCATATTCTGTACCTGTGTGCTGAAACACATGCACAGGTAAACCAAATACCTGTTCAGACAAGGTGTGAGACTCAAGCACTGCTGAAGGCAAAAAGAGAGAGAGACCAACAAGACAGAAACCAACAGAACTGGCCGAACCGGTCTCTCCACCTGCACATGCCTGGAAGTTCACCTCGAAACTCCAAGGCAGAGGAGTAACAGGACGGTCTTCAGCCTCAGCATATTCTGCCCTGTTTTCACACAGACTGAACCGTTCTCCCGATCGAGAATGAACCGCTCTCTCCTGACCAATACTGAACCGCTCTCCTGACCGACACTGAACCACTTCCTTGACTGACTGACACAGGGGCTGAGTGACTTGAAAGACGTTCTGGCTTCTGAAGGAGACAGGGGCTTTAAAAAAATTAAATTAAATTAAATCGATGTTGACAGACAGGAAGCGCATTATGGACAGGAAGTGCATCGCGGTTTACCTTGTTTCTTCTTCCTGTTGAGGGCAAAGTCTGAGCGCCTGAGCGAGCTGGGGGCCGTCTTCCTGTACAGACTGTTCCGGTCCAGTGAGCCCGTGAACGGCAGCTTCCCGGCCCGGTGGCGAGCCTCGTACTCTGCGTCCAGCGCCCTGAGCCCCAGGGCCACGGCCTCACTGCGGTCGCGCAGGTCACACCGCCCCTCTCTGCTCGGCTGCTTGTGAGACGGGCTGCCGTTCCACTCCCGGTCACGACACTCTGCCGGGTCGCCATATTCCTCGTACCTGCGGTCAAGGGCCACCCCTCTAAAATCCCTGTAGCGGTCTCCATCTCTGTCGTCCTCGTATCGATCCGAGACTCTGTGGTCATAGCGATCCAAGGCTACGTCGTCATAGCGGTCCCCAACTCTATCTACGCAGTCATTCAGGCCCCTGTCGCTGCGGTCGTGCTGGTCAGCACTACGGCTGTAGCGGTCCAAGTCTTTGATGCTGTATTGGTCTCGGTCTCTACGGTCATAGCGGTCCATGTCTCGGTCTTTGCGGTCGTATCTGTCGCGGTCTCTGCTGTCATAGTAATCAATGTTTTTGCTGTCATATCTCTCTTTGCGGTCACAATGGTCAAGCTCTCTGCTGCCGTACCGGTCTTTGTCTCTGCGGTCATACGTTTGAGTGTCTCTGCTGTCATACTGGTCTCGGTCTTTGTGGTCATAACGGTCAAGGTCTCTGCTGTCATAACGGTCAAGGTCCCTACTGCCATAGTGGTCTCTGTCTTTGCGGTCATAACGGTCAAGATCCCTGCTGTCATACTGGTCTCGGTCTTTGCGGTCATACCGGTCTATGTCTTTGCGGTCATAACGGTCAAGGTCTCTGCTGTCATAACGGTCAAGGTCCCTACTGCCATAGTGGTCTATGTCTTTGCGGTCATAACGGTCAAGGTCCCTGCTGTCATACTGGTCTCGGTCTTTGCGGTCATACCGGTCTATGTCTCTGCGGTCATAACGGTCAAGGTCTCTGCTGTCATACTGGTCTCTGCGGTCGTAATGATCCATATAGCGGTCGTAATCCGGGTCTCTCGCCGTGTCCCTGTGCCTCTCCGCAGCGCTGTGCTTCTCGCGGTCGACAGTGCGGTACTCTCTGTAGGGGACGAGGTCGCGGTCCTCGTATTCCCATGATCCTCCTCTCTTTCGGCTGTCGCTGTCCCGCGGGCAGGTCAAAGGCTCCCAGCTGCCGCTGCGACAGTCCTGATAGCGGTGCAGCAGACGGGCGCACCTCTCCGCCTCCCTCTCTGTCCCCCAGTCCTCCCCCCGCAGCTCCTCCTGGCTCTTCCTCAGCCCGGGTGGGTCCCCGCCGTACCCCCACCGCCCCGCGCCGTCTCCCGCCAGCTGTCCCAGCACCGTGTGGCCCTTCATGGCCGCCTGAACTACCCTCCACTCCTCCACACGCATTCCACAAGCACACAGCCCGAGAACCTCCACCTGTCGCACATGCTCTCCCTGGGGCTGCCTGAACAGGACTGCCTGCTCTGGCACTCCCAGTCACAGAGTAACTCGCACAAACTCTCCACCTCCAGCCCCCAGCCTCTCAGCCAATGGGGGGGGGGGGCTGCCCTGAGCTTGCTCACTGGGTTAATCATTGAGGTGTGTCACATGACTCCGGGATTACAGCTGAGGGCTGCGCTCTAATTGGCCGGCGACTGTTTGCACAAAAACACAGACGGCCTCTTCAAGATTTTCTCCACAGGAGGAAGGAGGCTTATCTTTCCTCTCTCAACGTCTCTGAAGTGTTCAGGACCTGCGTTGGAAACAGGCAAACACTCCCCCACCCCCCACACATTTCCTCCTCTGACCGAGCAACGGCATTTTCTGCAACTACAAGCACTATTTTTAATATGTGAACTCAAATAGTGCTAAAAACACATTGTTAATCTATAAAAGCTTCCTGATTAACTGACAGATGCAGAGGAAGGGGGGGCGAGAGTAAAGTCTTATTAAGTTTGAGCTTGATTAGCATAAGCCTTAAAACTTTGTCATCGGACTGGGAATTGATGTTAGAGCAAACAGAACAGAAGAGACCTAACACGTATTTACACTGCACTCAGTCCGCTAACGTTCTGCACAAAGTTCACGACAGGGTAAAAAAACAAAAACAACAGAAAAAAACCCTTTCATGTTTTCCTGAACAATCATAGAGAGGGAGAGAGAACCGAGACACAGCCAGCACATTGAGAGCCAGCGAGAAAGCGGGTCCTCGCTCTACAATGGGCCATTGTTGCGTCTCAGAGACTATGGCATCTCGTTTTGTGTGTGAGAAAAAAACACGGTCTATTCATAAGATAGAAGATAGCATTTCCCCCCTCCGCTCCTCTGTGCCAAAGCACCAATTACTGTATGCGAAACGAAAGGCTGAACCCACTGAGATGGAACGGGACTACTGGAAACTGTAACCTCAGTGACAAAAATGTTTTTACATTGATTTAAAAGTAAAGAACATATTTTAAATATATTTTTAGAGTATAGTTTTGTTATTTTGGTGTTCCATTTTATTATAAATGTTTCCCCAACGGTTGATGGTCATGAAAAGAAGCTAGCCTCTTTATCATTGAGTGTTAATACAAAAAAACGAAAAAAGTAGATTTTTCTCTTTTTTTTGGTCCCTATGGTTTAATTGTCTGTTGTAAACATCTCAAGTTTCGGTGAACTGTGCATTGCATCTGAAGTATGCAGTTTCTCTTTCCACACACAACATTCTGTGGCAACATTCCTGTTTGACACAGTCAGAATCAGACAGAGATGCAGCCTTTCTTTATTTAAGGAATATTTACATGTGTCACGCAGACATCTGTCTCTTGTCGATTAAAAGACTTTAACTAAACATCGAGCCTTCGCCTCGTTTGGGATATTCCCTTTTCTACACACAGTGTGCGGGTTCCACCTTCATTCATTTATTTATCGCGGCTATTGCAGCTTTTGAACCTACGCACCTGTGGTTACAATTATCCGGTTGGCACGGCTTCACCTCTCTACAACTATACACATGCTGCAATCCATTCTTCTTTTTCATCACCTTATTATTATTATTATTATTATTATTAAAAGCTGTGGGTCACCAGGGTTACAATCTGCACCTGCCGAGCCGATAAACACCGGCATCATGTAAGAGTTTAAACTCCCACCTACAACTGTTAGGCTGTTTGCTTGTGTGAGGTAATCAACACTTGTGAGCGAATCAATAAAACAAGTGTGGACTACAATGCTATCTCTGGTGTATGAATGCCTTGGATTGTGTGTGTGTGTGTGTTTGTATGTATGAGGGCCGTTTGTTATGGAGGGTGTGTGTGTTAATTTCCCTCAGACAACGCCCAGAGATCAAAGATGTCAGCCCAGAAAACTCAATCACACAAAAGTGGAATACAGTAACGGTTTGCTCAGCCGCTGCCCGTTCACTGGCACTCTCGCTTGCACGCTCACAAACTCGTTCGCTGACACACACCTCAGGACATGTATGCACCCATCGCCTCATCCCCGACAAGTCAGGACTTCCTCAGCGCAGACACATTTAAGGAGAAGTGGGTGTGTGGGAGTGTGAAATTCTACTCTTGCTGTTGGATATAGCAACCATATAACCGCAAAGAAAGTATAAATCCACAGAAGGGAGAGGCTGGGACAAGCCCACCAGAAACACAAATAAGCACTTGTAAAATACAATGTTCTTTTTTATCAAATGATTTATTTTAATTGCTAAGAAAACAGTGCTGAACAAGGGGAACCATGTGAGGGGGTGGGAGGGGTGTTTAAAGCTTATTTCACATTTATTAAAGATTATTTGTTCTTTCACAAAGACACAAAGATGTCCCTGTGAGAGAACCTGCCTTTGCCCCTTTGCATTGTGGGATGTATTCTCCCTGGGGCAGACCCGGTTACCGGGTAAACAATCTGGCTAGCAGGAGGTAACAAAGAGCGCCGGAATGACAAGAGGGAGAGGGGGACAGAGAGAGAGAGAGAGGGGAAGAGAGAGAGAGAGAGAGAGAGAGAGAGAGAGAGAGAAAGAAAGAAGGAGGGAGGGAGGGAGGGAGAGGCCGAAGCCAACAGTCAGGACTTTGAACCTTGCCACAGCTCACGGGCGGCACCTGCACAGATTTCTTGTCACTGCTTTCACCGTAGTGAAAGTACCCAGCAGGCCTGGGTGAAATATTTTATTTGAAATACTTTAACTCTTTAAATGCTGGGAAAATCTGAAAACAATTCAGCAGACGCCTGAGGATTATTTCAGGTCTGGTGCCCGCAGCACATTGCTTCTACTTACTGTTGACTTTTGGCCCCGTTTACATCTGTATTTTTATGCAACATATTTTCCTGCCATGTCGCATTCGATGATTGTGGTCTGAACCCAATAAATTGTCACCAATCATATCCATGTGCCCAGGGCTAAAAGTGTATAATAAATACCACAAAAATCATAATGAAATGTTTATTATTTTAGGATAATTTATTATTAAATAAACAAAACTAAAGAAACAGTTTAACTTCCAGACCTCTCTGACAGGATGTGAACTGAAATGCAGGCAGAATCACTATGATGTGAGCGTTGTGCAGAGATACTATCACAAACTGACCCGAGGTCAGCTGCAGCTTTACTGCACGAGGTGCCTTGGGTTAGGATTACCACTGGACTAGCTGATCCTGGATCAGTATTGGAGAGAAGAGACTCTACAAAGGCATGAACAGTACAAGCAAAAAAACCCCCACAAAACATGAACACGGCAGTCACGGCACTGGGCTTTTGATTGGCCAGCCAAGGTGAAGATAGCGAGCTGCACGTCTCTGGGCTCTGGGTCTGTAATTAAATGAGATTTGACCTTCCCACTGACAGAGGTCCCCTGAGACTTTATCAGGTTTTTCATTCAGTGATAAGCGAGCGAGTCACGAGGCCGATTTCAATCCCAATCTCCATTTGCTAGACAGCTGTGCTCCATTTGAACCTCACGTGTTCCAAGTAGAAGTTCAACTCTTATTAGTCATAGAATTCCATTGTGTTTCGTAGCCTTACAGCCACCCACGTTAAAATACACAATGCATACACTTACGAGTGCACCTACAGTCTAAAAACTGTGTTTCAAAGGCGCACAGCTGGTGGCTAGAATCCTGGTGGTCAGAGTCCTTAAAACCACAGTAGCGCTTAGCGGGCCACAGAGGGGAGAATAGCCCATGACCGGGGTGTGTGGGGCCCCTGTTAATGCTGGGGGCCTTTTTGTGACAGCGGCCTTTATGAATGCCGTCAAGGCCAGGTGGCTCTGTGCTTACGATCTTGTGAGCCGTCGCCACGGTTCTTTGCATGGCCTTGCGGTCGCGTGCGGTTGGGCTAACATACCACACTGTAATGCACCCCGTCAGGATACTCTCGATAGTAAAACGGTGATGAAAGTTGATGTCTGCTCGTTTCACACTTCCTCAGCCATCTGAAGAAGAAGTTGAGTCACTTTACATGGCTGATTTGATCTCTGAAAAAATAAATACCAATCAAGTCAAAGTGCCCTTTCACAATAGTAATGAAAACACCCCACTCACCTCCTCATGAGGAGTATGTGTGTGTGTGTAAGAGTGTGAAAGTGTACTGTGTGTGTGTGTGTGTGTGTGTGTGTGAGAGAAAGTGTACAGTGCATGAGGGTGTGTGTAATAGTCAACACAGCAGGCCTTTCAGTGTAAGACCTGGATACAGCACTCAAACATCCCACAAACTACACCGAGTGCTCCTGTCACAGCGAAGCGAGCATACACACGCCCCTCGCCCCCTAAGAGGAAGGACTACACCCGCCCCCCCCCCAACCCCGGTCCCCCTACCTGGCACCCGCCTGGAGCCCCCGCTGAGAACGTGAGTGAAGAGGGCTGAAAAACGGATGACGGGGCGCACCAGCGCACCCCAAAACCCCGCCTTACCACCCGCGCGGGCCATGTCTTCACCCCCACCGCCACCGCCGCACTGCAGAGCTGGCGGTTTAGTGAGCCCCTGGGTCATGCTGGGGGCGGGGGGTCGGCTGGAATGCAGGACTTCGGCTGCGTGTACATGCGAAAGGTTTGGTTTGCGAGGGCCGCATTCCGGCCTTCCTTGACACGCGCTGGCTAAAACGCTCACGTGGTTCTCCGGGACCCGGGCCCCGCCCCTCTCCGCCGAACCGCCTGCACCCTGAGCCCCGCCCCCCTCTATCAAACAGTGACCTCACCCATCCTGGCTCAACCCCTTTCTGCCCACTTTGAACACGCACTGACTGAATATTGAAAAGTAATAAAACAACCTTGCATTTTTTTATAAACTTAACTTGTGCACACAAGATGTGCATTGCTGCAGCAGGGAAGCATGGAGAAATGACTACACCACCCACAAGGCCTTTCAGTCAGTACAAGCCAGGGAGGCCACGGGCTCATTGGGCCATAGCACAAATGCACACACTGTGCCTACAACCGGGTGTCTGAGGTACTGCAGAGGTATGGAAAGGCTGTGGATTCGCACTCACTCACCAGGCACGCACGCGCACACACACACACACACACACACACACACACACACACACACACACACACACACACAGTCACACACACACAGTCACACACACACAGTCACAGGGCTGTGGCTGTGGCCATTTCACATCAGAGGTCAGTGTATGAATGCAGGTGGGCTTTTACAGGGTTCCCAAAATATAAATAAAAAATAGAAAACTGATTGCTGCTGAATTCACAACAGTTTCAGAAGTTTCAGAACCAACAACCGCAACCAAAATTCAAGCATTTTTACAACCTCAAACTTTCGCATTAAAAGAAATTGAGCACTTTCAACATTTTAAAGGGTGGAATGATTGCACTTACCTGCCGATCTGAAAGGGCTGATCTGGGGTCAGTGTGTGTATGCAGATGGTCTCTTATAGACTAATCTAAGGTCAGTGAGCAGATGTAGGTGGTCCAACAGGAGCTGATCTGATCTGAGATCAGTGTGGGTATGCAGGTGCTCTCTAACCAGCTGATCTGAGGTCAGTATGTGGGTGCTCTCTAACAAGCTGATCTGAGGTCAGTGTGGGTATGCAGGTGCTCTCTAACCAGCTGATCTGGGGTCAGTGTGCGGGCGCAGGCAAGTCTCTCACCCTGCAGCTGCTGCTGTTCCAGGGCCAGCGTGTCGAGGGTGTAGGTGCAGAACTCGAGGTTCTCCAGGGCCTGGCCGCGCGCCGTCTCGTCCTCCTCCACCTCCAGCATGAGGCTCAGCTCCTCCATGGTGTGGGAGTACATCTCCATGTCCCGCTCCACCTCCCGGAGCCGCAGGAGCGCCGCGTACTGCTCCTGCTCTTGCTCCTGCTCTTGCTCCTGCTCTCGCTCCTGCTCGCGCTCCTGCTCCCGCTCCTGCTCCCGCTCCAGGGCCTCGCTGTGCTCCAGCTCCGCCTCCCAATCCACCTCCGTCTCAGGCTCCGCCTCCTCCTCCTCCTCTGGCGCGGGGAAGGCGTGGCCGGTGCCCTGCAGGGTCGCGGGGGAGCGGGTGTCCCGGCGCGGGCAGGGCGGCGGGGGTCTGGGGGCGGGCCTGGCGGGTCTGAAGGGGAGCGGAGAGGCCCTGGAGCCCTGCGCTTTGAGGCCCTTGGGGCGGGGCGGGGGCGGCCGCAGGACCTTCCGTCTCTCCAGGGAGGAGGAGGAGGAGGAGGAGAAGAGCAGGGCGTCGGGCTGGAGGCCCGCGGGGGCGAGGGAGGAGCCTCGGATGATGTCGTTCTCACTGCTGTAGTCCAGGATGGAGAAGTGGCGGGAGATCCGCTCCGTGCCGGCCCCGCCCCGGCCCCGGCCCCGCCCCCTCCCTTCCCGCCGCCGCCGGGCAGGTGTCCCGGCAGGCTCCTCTCGAACTCGGCCAGCTGCTGGCTCAGCTCCGTGTCCAGGTCCCGCGCCGAGGCCGTGAGGCTCTCCAGGGTGAAGGAGCCGGACAGGCCATTGGAGCTCCGCCCCCTGGGCCCCCCCGCCCACCGCTCGTCCCTGTGCCCGGAGAGCAGGTCCGAGTCCGTGACGCTGGCGTGGCGGGAAACCTTGCGCGGGCTGCGGCCCTCCCCCCAGTGGTCGCGGCTGGCGTTTCGCCCCTTGCCCTGGCCGTTCCGGGAGCCCGGCGCGAGGCTGAGCGTTCTGACGGTGGGCGCCGGGGGCGGCGGCTCCGACTCGCCGCCGATGTCACTTCCCGCCTTGCGGCCGAAGGACAGCCTGTTGTTCAGGGAGTGCAGGCTGGGCCGGGGGGGCAGGCGCGGTTTCCGCTGGGGGGTGGGGCTGGCCGAGTTGGCTCTCTGCGCCTCTCTGTGCGCGGGGGTCAAAGCGGGCCCTCCCCAGGTCCCGCGCGGGGACTCCGGCCCACCTCTCGGCCGACCCCCACCCGCGGCGGCTGGCTTTGCGTCCGCTACGCCGCTGTCCGTCCACTTCCTGTCCTGTCCACCGCCGCGGTCGGCGCGGTGCTCGAAGTAGTCCAGGTCCCACACCGTGTGGTCCTCCTGGACGCTCCAGTCGGGCCCGTGGTCATGGGCGACGGCCGGCAGGGCGGGTCTGCTTGCGTGCTTGTCCTGACACTCCGGGGTGGATTGGAAGGCGGGAGGGTCCTCCCCCTGCGCCTCAGGGGGGGGTCGGAGGTCCTCGATCTTGACGAAGCGGTGGGGGAAGACCCCGCTGCGGCCCCCCAGCCTGCCCTCCAGCCAGCCGTCCTCCAGCGTGCTCAACACGCGGATCCTGTCTCCCACGCTGAAGTCCAGCTCGCCGGGTTCCAGCGCCTGGAAATCATACAGCGCCACCCCATACACACCTGCCTCCTCCTCCTCGTCCTCCTCCTCATCCTCCTCCTCTTCTTCTTCTTCAGCGCTCGTTTCCTCCCCCAGGGCGGACCCCTCTCCCTCCTCGTAGATCTCGTAGTGGCCCGCCTCCCGGCGCGCCCCCCCCAGACGCAGGGGGGCCAGCAGATCCACGAAGCCCTCGGGGAACACGCCCCTGCGGCCGTCCAGCTCGCCCTCGTACCAGCCGGGCTCGGGCACGCCCACGATGGTGATGACGTCGCCCTCCCTGAAGTCCAGCTCCTCCTCCAGCTGAGCCGAGAGGCCCATGAGGGCGCAGGCCTGGCCCAGGGCGTGGCCGGGCAGGTCGTGGGTCGTGGTCGCCGCGGCGTCGGCAGCCCTCCGGGACAGCTGGCGGGACCTGTAGGAGAGCTGCAGCTCTTTGATGCAGGACGTGGGGATGACCCCCCGCGACCCCCGGGAGTCCCGCCCCCTCAGCCAGCCGCCGTCGACGCTGCCCTCCCCCACCACCACGTCACCTGCACAGAGAGGCCGAGAGAGAGGAGGAAGAGGAGCGATGAAGTCTCGACGTGCTGTCTGGTAGGTGCCCAGGGACTACAGGTGGAATTTATTTTGTGAGCTGGCTCTACCCCAAATTTTACCAACTTAAATTCCTTGTATGTGTACTTGGTGACAATAAATCTGATTCTGGTATAGTACATTGCTTGCATCACCATTCACGATAAAAATTGTTTTAAAAGGTACGCAAAACACTGAGCAAACTTAAGAAAAAAGAAAACGAAATTAGAATATTTTCAGTTAAACTTAATAAGCAGCAAAACAAGTATATCTGAGCACTTATCAGCTGAAGATGATGTTTAATATAGTGAGAAATGTTCACCACAGTGTATATTATGTATTGTGAAACTGATGTCCTAAGTAAGTACTGACAATGCTATGGGAGGGGGGGGTGTCTGAGGAGAGGGTCAGAGGTCACATTCCACAGAGCAGGGCTTTTCCCTCCATTGTGTTGGGGGCACAGAAGCAGGGCCCTCCTGTCACAGAGGATACAGTGTGGCGCTGGAGGCCTTGTTAATCCCTCAGAGAGAGGGCAGCGTACGGCAGAGCTCAGGTGCGCGCTGTTTACGAAGGGCAGGAGCGCCACGCGCGGGTCACCTCTCACGAAAGTAGCGGCCTTTGGAATGTGAGAGGGTGCGCTAGCTCTATAAAGGCAGGGCCGGAAAGGAGGGAGGGAGGGAGGGAGCGGGGGAGGGAGGGAGGGAGGGGGGGCGAGGGCGGACGCAACGTTCCCTGATATTCACTCCAGGCGCCCGTCCGTCACAAACGTCCGGCCAGGGACATCTAGTGGTGTCCGGGGGGAACTGCACTCTGTGGGCTCGTGGCCAAAAGGGCCGATTGCCTAATAGTCAGCTGTGCCGCACCCTCCGATCTCCAACTCGTGAACCCGAGCTCAGTACCTCAAGATTCCCATGACCTGGTTAAATACGCTTCAAGGAAAAGGCATGAGGTCGGCTGTGCTCTGGCGCGGGTTTGCGGTTGTCTGAGAAGCGCCTCTGTTCTAAGTTTGGAGCCAGTCAGGTTAATAGGGACACTGTGCAAACTTTGTAAAAACAAAGCGTTTGCCTCCACTACAGCACTACTGCAAACAGGAGCTAAAATTATCTCTGGCATGTACACCACTGTTCTAAATCACTCTTTTTTACCTGAATCTTCTGAAATTAAGCTTCTTTACATCAGCTGAGTTATGTTGAGAGAGGAAAGAAACACACACACACACACACACACACACACACACACACACACACACACAAAAGCACACACATTGGCAGTTATGTTGAGGGACATTATTCGAACACTGAAGAGAGTGGAAATAGAGCAATAAAATAAAATATCGGACCACATACGGTCACAAACAGGAGGACATGACCGATGACAGCATACGGTCACAAACAGGAGGACATGACCGATGACAGCATACGGTCACAAACAGGAGGACATGACCGATGACAGCATACGGTCACAAACAGGAGGACAGGACCGATGACAGCATACGGTCACAAACAGGAGGGCGTCGGGGGTGCCCAGCGGCTGGGTGTGGCGTACCTCTCTTCAGGGGAAGGTTCCCGGACTCCACGCTGCTGAAGTCATTGACGCAGACGTACAGCCGCTCGCCCGGCTTGGTGCTGGGAACGCTGACCGGCTCCACAAAGGTACTGGGAAACTGGCCTGCGGGAACAAGTCATCGGTCACATGACAACAAAGCGACCAATCACCAAGCTGCAGCAGTCACACGTGTGGATAGAAGCCCAGCTGGTCCACTGCAGACAGAGCTACACTGACACTGCTCTCACACAGAGGCTTGGCCTTTTTAATACTCACCTCATCTTAATATTGGACTGAATATTCATCTAATCCTGGGGGTGTGGTAAACAGTAAAGTTTCGTTGCTAGCGTTGCCATTTTGTCTCGTTTTTCAGTCTTAACTGGTGAAACAAGCTGACGGTGGGGGGCGGAGCTAGATGTTACTTTTCATGTCGGCCATCCCGATTGGCCAACGCGGTGGTGAAGTCAGACTTTCTGCTTAATATGTTTGAGTTCAGGATCATAAGGGAACATATGGGAAACACATTGCGATTTTTAATACAAAAGTGGTTTTCGACACACTAGGGGAAAAATACAAGGGATTTCTTTACGCCCATTTCAATTTTAATATTTTTTGACAACGAGTCAATGAGCCATAACCAGACATGACGTTTTGCGTGCGTAATGCTATTATTTATCTTACAACAACAGCATCATTATTGCTCCAATAGCGAGGCAAGCCAACAAGATAGTTTTTTTCCTCCTGCCGTGTGAATGAGGTTTCTGTCCCTCCGGCCTGAATCATACAGTACCCACTCTCTCTCTCGGTTTCTCAATTCTACTCAAGTGGCTTTATTGGACTGACAAAGAATCATTTGTGCCGTCAAAGCACAATCACATTTACAACAAATGATAAGAAGCTAATTTAAAAGTACAATTTCTCAAGTTACAAAGAGCTCTCTGTCTGTCTCTGTCTCTCTCTCTCTCTGTCTCTCTCTGTCTCTCTCTCCCATGTATGGTCTGAAATGTGACCACACCTGAATAGAGCTCCAAGTGTCCCGGCATATTTTTTGCCATATTTCTGACACCATCCTAACTCACAATACATGTGGGTTCTTATGACATTTAGGGAAATGGTCAAATGAAACCGTCAACAAGCACACACAATTCATTCTGTGTAATACACATTTGAACCTCCCATCTCTTTCTCCTGTATGTAGGTTAACATCCAGCACCAGCACAGACATATCATTTTAGAATATATATTTTTTAAATGTGTTATTGGTAGGGGGGGAAAAGAGAAGGATTTTGGAGGTGTGACAGTGCAAAGGCCAAGCACATCACTCACCTGTGACTCCATCCTTGTTTCCAAGCAACCAGAACTCATCCACCACACTTAGAACCTCGATGACATCGCCGGTGAAGAGGGGGAGCTCCTCGGACACGCTGGGGAGAAACTCAAACACGGCACGCACCACTGAGCCAGGCTCCATCACACTGCACCTGGAGAGAGGGGAGGGAGAGGGAGAGGGAGAGGGAGAGGGAGAGGGAAGTTCAGCTTCAGCTCAACACTGGCACCATACGAGCAAAAGCACCGCCCTAGAAAATGAAATAAATGGGACTGACTACGAAGTATAGTTTGTCAATACAGTCTCATAGTTTAGTATTTATGAAAATGGCAGTTTCAGTTCACAGCATGGAAATGCGCTGGCTAGAAATGGGCTTCTCATTCCAAGCAAAGTTGAACGTATGGCAGAAACAGACGGTCATGCTGCATGAGATCTAATCTGAATCTATGTCCAAATTCAAAAGGTTAACATCATATGAATTATGTAAGATGCTGGGGTTATACAATGGCAGGTAGCTAGGCCCCCGCTGTGCGTGCCCATTCCAAATGCCGTATTGGATAACACTTTAGTGTTGGGTCAGGCAAGGGTCCTCCGTTCATCTATCAATCTCTCTGGCACAGCTCTTGCACCACAATCCAGCCCAGACCGACTTCAGCCAGACACCCTCATAAGGAGAGAGGCCCTGAGAGCCTTTGTGCTTGGCCATCATTAAACTACGCCTCGTTAGATTAACTGTTCTGTGGAGCACCATGAGATCACCCCGGGGGTTATTCTCTCTGCTCGTCCGGGAAACAATATATTGAATGTGAAATTTGTGTAACGACCTGAAAATTCAAGGAAAACGACGCGACGCTCAAAAGTCTCCAAGCGCGTTGAGAGATGATGAGCTCCAGCGATTTCGCGCCGACACTCCGACCAGAAAGGAGACGTTCTGGCTCAGCTTCACGGAACAGCGTGATCGCACCAGTGCCATCTCTAGGGCTCCCTCCCTCAAAGGCCCAAACATGCAGGCCGATACCTTTCCTTTAGTGGGCCTCCCTCCCCGCAGAAACAATACGCCGCAGTAACCGAAACCTTGCATAAACACACGCGCACAGAGACAGCTGGTCACATGGCAAAGCTCAAGCGTGTGCTGCACTAGCTCTGTGTGTCCACCAGGTGTCAGCTGTGCATCTACTGGCATTGAACATTTTGCAGCAGACAAGCTCTTGCATTTTTCCTCACGTTTGCTAATGCGATTTCATTACAGAGGGCCCATACATGCACTGGTGCAGTGCCAATCAGGAGCCAGAGGCCCGATCACATGAGCGTGGCATCGGCTTCATCAGCCATGGAGAGGGGGGGAAATGACTCTGGCACAGACAAGTCCAGAACTGGGCGTAGGTTTGGAAGCAAACTCTGGAAGGCGCAGCTAATGATCCTGATTCTGATGAGTCATGAAGCCCTGAGTATGCATGCGCGTGTATGTGTGTGTATGTGAGTCTGTGTGTGCATGAATGCATGCATGTCTGTGAGTGTGTGTGTGTGCGCGTGTCTATGCGAGTCTGTGGGTGCATGCATGCATGCATGTCTGTGAGTGTGTGTGTGTGTGTGTGTGTGTTTTGCACAGGGAAAGCACAAAGCCTACACTCCAGCAAAGCCTGAGAGTTCTGCAGCACTTCAGCAGCACTTTCCCAAAAATGGCGGCTCAGCAGCAGGTGGCTAACGCGACTCCATACTTTACTGCTCTGTTTCACGAGCAGCCTCCCACAGAGGTTACAGTCGTAAAAGCGTTATGTTAACCACCCGCAAAGCAGAACATTCCACTGAGGCAATTCGGCTTACGCATCTCATCAGCAGCACCCTGCCCTGGGATTTTAACCTGTGACCTTTAAGTGACCTTTAAGCAAGTCTCTACACCACACCGCCACCATGGCCTTGCTGAGGGTATCTTCTTTGTGCACACGGATGGTACTAATTAACCAGAGCAACAAACAGAAATAGGTTACACAAATATTTGGGGTGAACATTTTTTTTTTTGGTTTGTTTTCTTTTTCCACCAGAAGAATCAGTGGTAAAGTCCCAAATGCAAATGGGACAGACAGACAGACAGACAGAGACATTTTCCATCACGTCGTGTCGTCAATGCAGCTGTGTCAAAAGCAGCCTGGCGCCACGCACAGGACGAGAATCACAGACAAGCCTGGCTCTGCTGGAGCAATACTGCCAGACATGGGCCGTGGCAGTAAACAGGCAGACTACATCTGTAGGCGCATAATCACAATTCCACACAAAAGAACAAAAAGACGAAGACCACTGCACGCAACAGGTCTATTAATCTTATAAGGAAATATTTTCAAAACTAAAACCCCATTGATACAGTATGACTGTATCAGTCATATGCAAGGAGCCAGAGAGTACCCTAAAACAGCTATTGGGTCCCGAAACAGACATTAAACAAAGGCAGACTACTTGACCATGTGGACTCATAAAACGAAGAAAAACACTGACAAGGTTCAGGCTCAGTGAGTGCAGTCTGGCCATAGAGACCAGTCAACACAGGCTGACAATGGCCAACATAGTCAGACACAATCTGGACACTCTGGAGGCCCAGAGGCACATACTGCATACATATTGAGGAAATATCTGTTACCTGCCCACAGACAGTACTATGCTCACAGTGAAATGAGGGACCAGCTGACCGACAATGAACCTCCTCAAAAATAAATATATATTTTTTAAAACAGAAGATGGGATTATATGTTAGTAGACTCTAACAGACAGATAATACTGTATTGAAATGGCTACCAATGGCAATTTATGTACAGGAATGAGTGATATATGAGAGGGAGCACCAAAGGGAGGGGGATGGGAGTTTCCGTTCACCACAGGGTCTCTGTAAAATGGCCCACCTTCTTCTACCTGTGAAGCCTGAGACTCCCTGAGTATCTGGTTCGGGGGCCACATGTGACCCCGACTGAAGGTGAAGCCATTGCAAGGTACTGCCGCTAATCACAAGAAGTGCCTCTGTGGCTCCAGGTGAGGGTAATGGGAGTAGGGTATCAGCCTTGCGAGAGAGAGGCTGATCTTTCCTCCTCCTTTCACGCTCACTGGCTCCGAACAGTTCAGACATTCTCCAGAACAAACAAACAAAACAATGCACACCGCCCAAACTTGGAACATTGCAGGGTTGTCAAACTGCTCGCCCAAAATGGCTGCTTCTTGAACTTGTTGTTAATCCAGGTCTTTTGTTGGATTTAATCCAGTTTGAATTGCACACATTTTTGCATGGGGGAAGAAACAGTGGGGGGTGGGGACAGGAAACAAAGTCGGATGTTTTGAAGTGTGTTTATGATTGGCTGAAGGCCGGCTTGGGCATGGAGACCTGCAGACTCTGTCAAACCCAAACAGTCTGAGACGGCCAAGGCTTGATCGCGCGATACATCCGCACTCTGAGAGGGAGGGAGAGAGAGGAGGGAGAGAGGGAAGGAGACTGGCGAGAGAGGGCGGGAGGGATGTAGAAAAAGTGGAAGAGATAGAGAGGGAGGAAGAGAATGATGGAGAGAGAGAGAGACCGAGACCGAGAGAGATTCAGGTAACTGCCAAAATAAAGGAAAAACTAACTAAATGTATATTGAAAGCAGGGGCTTCCATACAGGTGTGGTCCCTGAGTTACTTAAGCAGTCAACATCCCATCTTGCTTAGGGTCATGTATAAAAATTCTGGGCAGGCCATGTTGGCTATTATTTTGGCTACTGTTGCTAGAAGAGGAGATGTCAGTGACTTTGAAAGAGGGGTGATTGTTGGGGTACATTTGGCAGAAGCTTCAGTGACAAAGAATGCTCATCATGCTGATGTTTCACGAGCAACAATGGCTAAGGTGATGTTGGCATGGAAGTCTGAGAGAGACATCATCAACTTGTGGCAACTGTGGTTGAAAGCGCATTCTCCTCGACAGTGATGTCCGTCCATTGGTTTGAGATGAAAGAAAAAAAGAGGTGTAGAAAGAGAGACAGATGGAGGACTTCCTGAAATGCTTGTTTAACAGGTCTGCTTGTCAGTTAGTGATAGAAAGTGATAGTTACCAACCGATCCCTACTGCTGCCTACTGATCTTTTTTGCAGCCCTACAGTTTACTCTGATGTTCATCTTCATCACCGCCATCTTCATCACCACCATCTGTACAATATACACTCATCCCAATAACTCATGGTTTAGGATAACTCGTGCTTGTGGAGTTTGCCCTGAATTTAGAGCAGGGGTCTCAAACTCAATTTACCTGGGGGCCGCTGGAGGCAGAGTCTGGGTGAGGCTGGGCCGCATCAGGTATTCCACAAAAAAAGCTTTGTTAAAAAAATCCAATCTTCTCAAACGTCATTATTAACAGTTCTTTAACTTCAATGGGTTCTTCTGAACATGGCTTCTCTTGCCTACTCCTTGCTGCCAGAGACCTGGCAGCGCTTCCTCTCACATAGCTGAGGGAGGAAGCAGTTGAGACCCTCAGTATGGCTTGAAGATGATCATCAGTAAGTCTGGACTTGTACTTGGACTTATTGAAGTTCAAGGTGGAGAAGAGCTTTTCGCACAAATATGTGCTCCCAAAAAGGCACATGGTCCGCTTGAACATTCGGGAAAGTTCAGGGAAGCTGGGGGTCAATTCTCTCAAAAATTGCCCAAGCTTGTCTGCTTTTCCACTCACCTCCCTGAACTTGGCTTTGAGGTCAGAGTTGCACTGCAGGTCAATGAGCTCCATTTGAAGCACAGGAGGGGCATCTTGCACATCAAAGGAGAAGGGGTCCATAAAAATTTGAAAAGTGGCTCTGTGCATCTTGAAGTCTGCAAATCTGTGATCAAATTCCTCCTGTAGCTTCAAAATGGAATCAACATACTTCTCACCACTGAATGGTGTGCCTGCATCCATGAGTGCCTTGCATGCTGGGAAATGGCAAAGGCTTGTCTGAGAGAGCTGGGCTTTCCATAACACAAGTTTTGTGGAGAATGCTCTCACGTTGTCATAGGCAGCACTGACGAGCTGCCCCTGGCCTTGTAACTTCTTGTTCAGTACATTCAGCTCATGCGTGATGTCAACAAGAAAAGCTAAGTCCATGAGCCATTTGGGATCACTTAGCACAGGAACAGCCACCCCATCCTTCTCCATGAAGGCTTTCACTTCTGCTCTCAACTCAAAAAATCTCTTCAAGACGTTTCCCCTGCTGAGCCAACGTACCTCGGTGAAGTAGATCACATCCTCATATTCTGACTCCATTTCCTCTAAAAAAGCACGGAACCTCCAGTGCTTTAAGCCCCTGGATCTGATTTGGTTGATGCATTTCACAACGACAGACATCACATTGTCAAACTTCAGGCATTTGTTGCAAAGGGCCTGCTGATGGATAATGCAGTGCAGAGCAATGGCCTCCTCCACACCCTCCTCTTCCAGTTTTCTTTGAACAAGTGCCACCAGTCCATTTTTCCTCCCTGTCATTGATGGCGCTCCGTCGGTTGTTATTCCAACAAACCTCTTCCATGGCAAACCGGCATTCACAATGGTATCACACAGCTGGCAAAATATCTCCTGAGCGGTGGTCTGGCCATGCATTGGAATTACTGTGAGCAACTCCTCCATCACTTAAAAATTGTCATCAACACCACGGACATACATTGTGAGCTGGGCAGTGTCAGTGATGTCTGTGCTCTCATCAAGAGCGACTGAGTATGCATCGAAACATTTGGCTTTCTCAAGCAGTTGATCAAAAATGTTACTTGACAGGTCAGAAATGCGGTCTGCCACGGTGTTGGCAGAAAGGCTGATGTTGCTAAACTGACCTTTCTTTTCCGGACAGACTATACTTGCAGCCTGTAATATGCACTTTTTGACAAACTCGCCTTCTGTGAATGGCTTTCCCGCCTTAGCAATCATCTCACTAACCACGTAGCTAGCTTCGACTGCTGCATTATTCTCTTCGGTTGCTTTCTTGAATACATTTTGTTGCCTCAGTAGACATGTTTTAAGATTGGCAACCCGGTTGGCTCTCTCATCTCCCTGGTATTTTGCATACTCCTCAGCATGTCTAGTTGAGTAATGACGTTTGAGGTTGTATTCCTTGTGCACCGCAACTTTTTCTGTGCAAATAAGACACGTCGGGGTGTTCCTGTGCTCAACAAAGAAATATTGCATCTCCCACTTTTCCTGAAATTGTCTGTGCTCGTCACCAACCTTTCTCTTCACTGCAGGCTTTGAAAAAGACATGATTGGGGCTGTGTGACAAGATATATATTCATTCCACTTAGTGTCGCTCTCACAATAAAGTTTCAATCAAGTGTTTAGCCAACCAGCGACGCACGGAGAACGTCAAACATGCTCATTTCAAACACAGTAAGAAGTAGTAATTATATGACGGCTATGCGATGTTACACGGGCGCCGCCATAGTTGTTGTGAAATGTTTCTCTGCTTGCTGCTTGCGATGGCCCGCCCCCGGGAGCCATATACCCCACTGTGATTGGTAGGTTTGTTCAGCTGCAGCTTGCGCAATAAAGGGACCTTCCACACACAACGCGGTAAAGTGGCATTCATATAAAACTCGCTGGCCGCACTAACATTAAACTTTCAAATCAAGGTGGGGGCCACAAAATATCGGGGGCCGCGAGTTTGAGACCCATGATTTAGAGTGATGCTCCAAAACTGAAAAGCGGACGTAGCGTAACTAACGTACACACGCATCGTAAAGAAGACCTCCACCTGTAGTTGGTGAGCGGCCCAGCAGGGGGCAGTGTAGCTGACAGCTGTTAGCAAATATATGCGATCATTTCAGGGAAACTGCCTAACTGACTATTGACGAAGAAAAGTGCTAGCTAGAAGGGTACACTGGCTGAAGTGTGAGAACAACGCTAGCGACGGATGGTAGCTGTGGTGTCCTCATTTAAAATGTTTAAATACTAACCTTTTCCTTCCCAGTGTTACAGGTATGGCACGCAGCCGACTGCAACAATGTCTATCGCTGTATTACTGCACTGATCTCTTGCGCGACCTATGATTGTTCCTACCATGTATTAATGCACATCTTGTAAGTCGCTCTGGATAAGAGGGTCTGCTAAATGCTTAAAATGGAAATGGCACGCCATCGGCGATGGTAACACTGAAAGGGGAGCAGCGGTCGACTGACGAGCAGGCAGCATCTGACTACGCAGAGTTCTACTTAAACTGCTTCTAGTACAGCGTCCATTGATGTGTCGTGCGATGCATTCAAACACATGAGCAGGTGCCTTTGTTTTTCTTCATTATGCTCCTCCCTCGTCAATTTTTGATGGACCTGACACTCGTGAGTTATCGAGGGGGGAGGTGTGCAACACGGAATAAAATAAATCGTCACCCGACATATCTGCACTCACTGAAAGTCTCACTTTCTTAAAGAGACCCACGGGCCAGAGGAACTGGTTGTTTGAGGAAATGAAAGATCACATGACAGGAAGAGCACTGGTTAAGTCACAAGACCGACTCCCAGGGCTCGATTTTTGGTTTTTGAATTGTGTCGTGGGAAGGAAGGGCTGCCCTCCTCCACAGACGGGGTGAAAGCAGAGCCTGGAAAAACAGCGACCTCACCTGTGGAAGGGGTCTCTCGTGAGCTTAACCTGATTCGCCGGGCCTCACAGAACGGTCATAAAATCCCTTTTGATATCATGGGAGTGTACATTCATTTACATTACATTTACATTTATTTAGGCATTTAGCAGGCTCTTACACAGTTTCACATTTCTTGACATACAATCCATTTGTACAGTTGGATATTTCTTTTTACTGAAGCAATTCAGGTTAAGTACCTTGCTTAAGGGTACAACGGCAGTGCCTTCACCTGGGAATCGAACCAGCAACCTCTGAGTTACAAGCCCAGCTCCCTAACCATTATACTACACTCCTGCTCCACATCAACCAACACCAGGAATCACTGAACACAGATGCGTTTCAAATGGCTCCAGCCAACTGACCTGATTTCACTGATATCCAAAAGCCAAACTAGTGACTAAATAGCACAAAAGTAAACAGCACCATAATGTGCATTGGGATCCTCCTGGCTCAGGGATCAGGAAAGATAAAAGTCATTACAGCTGGCCGTGTTGGCAGTGGTTCGTTTTGTGGCCGACATTTTGGCAGTGGTTAGTTTTGGTGAATCACCGCATGATATGGTATTTTTGGACACACCCTGTGCCGACTAGAAGAGGATGGGCTCCCCATTTTAGTCTGGTTCCTCCCAAGGTTTCAAGTTTTTCCTTGCCACTGTTGCCTTTAGACTTGCTTTTGTGGGGGTCTAGGCCTGGGTTCCCCCTCTGTTAAGCGTTTTGTGACAATTCAATTGTGAAAAGAGCTATACAAATACATTTGATTTGATTTGATTTGATTTGACCATGGTGAGTATATTCTGTGGTGAATCATGGGACAACGATGGCTTTCCTTTGTGGCGTGGCTGTGACATCACCAGGCAGCAGTAGGGATCGGTTGGTAACTCATTTCTATGACCAACTGACAAGCAGACCTGTTAAACAAGCATTTCAGGAAGATCTCCATCTATCTCTCTCTTTCTACACCTCTTTCTCTTTCTCCCCCTCTTTTATTTGCCTTGCATCTCAAACCAATGGACGGACATCACTGTCGAGGAGAAGTCGGAGTGGAAGAATGGAGTACGGGCTTTCCTGTCCAAACGGAGGAGTCTGCTCTCACCCTACTCACAAACACAGATCCTTACTCATAATATATACTAACACATCACTACTAACATACTAACTTACGACTACAAACACAACTGCTAACATACTAACACGCAACTGTTCACTTAACATACTACTGCAAACATACTAGCACACCAGTGCTAACGCAATACACAACACGCAACTACTAACATAGGAGCACGCTGCTGTTCACGTTCCACCAAACATACAATGACCAGCACAACGCTGCCAGCATGCTCCCTTATGACAGACTCCTTTAACTGTAGCTGGACAGAGCCTCCGTACGATGAGGGGAAATGAGTGCTTCTTCGCTTTGCGTTGCCGTGTCTCCTGAACACTCCTCACACCGCTGTTCTTAAACACATACAGGCTCTGCAGCTCCAGGGAGTGCGTTTATGCCTGGCGTGAGAGCAGGATTTACACAGGCGTGTGAGAGCGGTGAAGTTCCTGGCGGAGATGCCGGAGACTTCGGAAGTCAGCACTGCCCTTTCACGAATGCATGAATCAGCTCTTTTCTTTTGGGTTGGGGGGGTGTGAAGAGAGTGGGGATCTTCCTTTGGATACTTGCTAACCAGTTTTTAACCCAGATTTTTTTCCATTTTCTCACAATTTGGAATACTCTATTGCAGGGGTGTCAAACTCATTCCATCGAGGGCCGAGGTATGCAGGTTTTTGTTGCGACCAATGCACTACTCCAGGTGATTTCAATTAGGTCCCTCCCTAGGTTGAAGAAGTGGGCTAATTAGTGAAATCACCTGGTGTAGTGCATTGGTTGCAACAAAAACCTGCATACACTCGGCCCTCGATGGAATGAGTTTGACACCTGCCAGTTCGGGAGAGCACAGACAAGGAGTGATGGCAGAATGAGGTTTCGTGCCACAAAAATGGGTGGTGCTACAATTAGCTGTCAATCTCACTGACTAGTTTTAACCAATCAAAAGGTTTTGCTCTTCACAACAAAACACAATGATTGTTTCAAATCATTGAGTTGCAGGGAGCCCCACCCATTTTTGTGTGTCATGATACCTGATTCACCAATCTCTGCAGACAAGCATGCACGTGCTGCCTGCTTCCACTAGTTTTCACGGTGCAGTCCACTAGCTGAGCTGCACAGTCATTAAATACGCTTCACATGCAGCTGATCAACCGGAGGAGGTCTCTGTTTCGACAAAGAGACACAGACAACCTTCCCGACTGAAACCCTCCCTCCCAAGGTGGCACTAAGGCCAATTATGCGCCGTCCTGTGGGGCTGCTGGCCACAGTCAGCACTGGCACGGTCTCGATTTAATACCAATATCACTCCACTGGAACCCAGCAAGATGAGCCACCTGGCTGCCCTCGTCTCTTTGGTTCCTCAGCATGGAAGACCAACCTGCAATCTCTAATCACCTGTAGTGTGTCACAGCACTGCTTAAATGTGAAACATAAACCACATTAAATCACCTTTCTTGAACACAAAGCACACCGCATCGGTTTTAGGCAAGTGAAATGGCCCTGAAACACACAGCCTCCATCTGCACTGCACTGCACTGCACTCCCAGCGGGAGGCGACGTAGAGCCTCGCTCTCCTCGCGCCCCAGAGCGCAGCTGAGTAGAAGCAAGCGGGCCAGCGCTGCTGTTAATAGGGGCGTGTGGAGCGAGTGGGGATTTCCTCTTTACAAAGGCGGGGCCTGGGAGCGCTTGGGCCCAGATGTGGCTGTGGCAGAGGAAGGCCTAACGATGAACAGACCTGCTTGGCTGCGCTGCACCGCCCCATCCCCTAGTGTTCTACAGTGTGGGACAGTGAGCCTGGGCAGCAGGCTACAGCCCAGAAAATAAGAAACCAAATCAGGCATTTTACATTACATTTACATTTGCAGACGCTCTTATCCAGAGCGACTTACACAGTTTACATTTCTTTACATACAATCCATTTATACAGCTGGATATTTTACTGAAGCAATTCAGGTTAAGTACCTTGCTCAAGGGTACAACAGCAGTGCCCCACCTGGGGATTGAACCAGCAACCTTTGAGTTACAAGTCCAGCTGCCTAACCATTACACTGCACTGCCACTGGCATTAGGCCCTTTGGCAACAGTAAATCTACAGGCAGCATAATGCAGTTTAATGATAATCTGCAGGTAGCATGCTGCAGTTTGATGCTAATCTACAGGCAGCATACTGCAGTTGAATGCTAATCTACAGACAGTAGGCTGCAGTTTTAACACTAATCTGCAGGCAGCATATTGCAATGTAATGCTAATCTGTGCAAATCTGCAAGCAGCCTGCTCCAAACTAATGCAAATATGCAGACAGTGTGCTGCAGCCTAAGACAAATATGCAGACAGTGTCTGCAGTCTAGCACTAATGGGCAGGTAACATGGGGCAGGCTCATACTATTTTGCACTAAGTGAGCAAAGCAGTATCAGCTGTGGAACTTTCAGACGCAGAATGGCATGGAAAACCCCACAGCATGACTGCGAGCAGAAAATATGCACAAACACAAGCCCTCCCTCTCTCTGACCCACCTCCAAACTCCCCCCACTGCACTCTCCTTCTCTCTCCCTCCTCCTGCTTCTCTCTCCTCCTCCCTCATTCCAGCAGCTAGAGAACAAGCTGTGACTTCATACTGCATGTGTGTTCATTTAAGAGAGAGAGAGAGACAGAGAGAGAGAGAGAGAGAGAGGGAGAGAGAGAGAGAGAGAGAGAGAGGAGAGAGAGAGAGAGAGAGAGAGAGAGACAGCAAGAGAGAGAGAGAGAGAGAGACAGAGAGAGACAGCAAGAGAGAGAGATAGATTGGAGAGAAATGACAAGAGAGAGAGACAGAGAGAGTGATATATAGATAGAGGGAGCACCAGAGAGAGGGAGATGGGAGTTGCTGTCCAGCAGAGAGTCTCTGTAAAATGGCTCACCTTCTACCTGTGAAGACAGAGAGAGAGACGGACTAATCTCCCTTAGACATCAAAGATGGGGGGTTGAGGCATGTGTGTGTGACTCAGGTGAAATGTAGCGCAGACAGGCTGTGTCCATCTGTCACCCCAAACACCAGATTCGCATTAAATCACAATCAGGAAGGCACACTGTCAAAATGCAGGAACCAATCAGACATAGGCAGGAACCAATCAGACATATCGATAGGCAGGAACCAATCAGACATATCGATAGGCAGGAACCAATCAGAACCATAAAAGTGCAAGAATCAGCCATGGGGTATGAGTGTAGAATTTGTGTCAGGCTGTCTTTAAATATGGCTGCATTAACCTCAGATCTGGGGGGAAAAAAATGTGCAAAAAAACAAAACGAAAACCTCTTTGGCCACACTGTATACACAGTCCTGATACCCCGGGTGGTGGAATGATCTTCCACACTCGGTCAGAACCGCGGAAACACTGGCCATCTCCCGCAAGAGACCCACCTCTTCAGACTCCACTACCACTGATTCTGTACATTAGCTGCCATCACCACTGTTTACATGTTCAAGCTGTATAAAAAAAAATAAAATAAAAATTCAATTAAAAATACTAACTTATCTTTCCCTGTGTTACCACACCAATCTCTTGCGCTAACTATGATTAATCTTACCATGTTTAAATGCACGTTTTGTAAGTCACTCTGGACAAGAGCGTCTGCTAAATGGCAAAAATGTAAAAATGTAAATGTACAGTGAAGTCTTCGACCGTGTGTCCCTGTCAACGAAATGCAAAACCATTGGCACCCACAGCGACGGAGAGCTAGAGGGCAATTGTATTCTTATCGTCGCATTTGTTTATGCAAATGCTTTGCTACCGTAACTCCAGTGTCTGCTATGAGCCCGGCTTCTCCGCTATACATCAGAGGCCCGAAGGACAAAGATTCTGTCCTGGAATGTTCCGTCATGAAAAAGGCACCCAGTTCATTTCTCCACAGAAACCAGGTGGAGTGTGTGTGTCCTGTGGCCTCCTGACCACTCTTCAGGTGAGAGGGGTGGTGTCACTGATTCACCTTCCCCACCTGCGGGGCGTTAAATCACCGAAATGGGTGTTGCTGGGAAGGTGGGTACAGGGCATCGCTCCGCAACCCCCCGCCCTGAAGACAGCGCTCCAGATCCGGTCTGCTTTTAGAGCACATTGAGTCAGCAGAACGCTCGGCGCAGAGCAGATTATTACGAAAGAAAGGAAGGAAAAGTACCGCATATGCTTTCTGCTGAAGCGTAAACCCCAATCCTTATGCAACATGACTGCACGCATTATTCCAGAACGCACCTTACAGCACACAGACATGACTACACGCATTATTCCATAAACCCCACACCTTACAGCACACAGACACGACTGCACGCATTATTCCATAAACCCCACACCTTACAGCACACAGACACGATCGCACGCATTCTTCCATAAACCCCACACCTTACAGCACACAGACACGATCGCACGCATTCTTCCATAAACCCCACACCTTACAGCACACAGACACGATTACACGCACACATGGCCAGTGCTGAGACGTGCTTTATGAACGCATGTGACTGATGCCCTGCGTTTATGATTCATCTCTCTCTGGGTGCCGTTAGCATCGCTGTGCAGTTACTCCTCCTCATACATCATGTAGATTCAGTTGCAGCGTTTTCTGTATGAAGGAGGAACGCACAGGAGAACGCAGTCAGCAGAGTATGGAAGAGCGGGGCCAATGCTACTCTCAGTTGTCTCCCGCTCTACACACACCGTGTGTACACTCTGCACAAAGTCTACACGCTATACACGGCCTGCTCTACAAACACGCTACACACACTCTACACAGTCCACCTTACAGAGCACATTACAAACACGCTACACACACTCTACACAGTCCACCTTACAGGGCACATTACAAACCTGCTACACACATTACATACATGTTACACAGCTCACTCTGGTCTACAAACACTACATGGCGCAGCTCGCAAGACCATATGCACACCTTTAATGTATACCTTTAACACCTCCCTCATTCTACACCTCACTGTGCCACCCTCACACTCCACCTCTTTAACACTGCACCTCCCTAATGCAGTCTCCTCACACTGCACCTCCCTAACACCGTCTCCTCACACTGCACCTCCCTAACACCGTCTCCTCACACTGCGCCTCCCTAACACCGTCTCCTCACACTGCACCTCCCTAACCCCATCTCCCTCACACTGCACCTCCCTAACACCGTCTCCTCACACTGCACCTCCCTAACACCGTCTCCTCACACTGCGCCTCCCTAACACCGTCTCCTCACACTGCACCTCCCTAACCCCATCTCCCTCACACTGCACCTCCCTAACCCCATCTCCTCACACTGCACCTCCCTAATGCCGTCTCCTCACACTGCGCCTCCCTAACACCGTCTCCTCACACTGTTTCCTCACACTCCTGTGGGTCTAAGTGTGAACACGGCCGAGGGACTCTCCTGCAGTGCACACATGTCCGGGCAGGTGATTTTCCCTGCGGGTGTGCCGGCTCACTGCACTGATTTCTGGAGAGATTGCTCCCGCCGGCCTGCCGCGCTTTATCTGAGAAGAGACAGAGACCGCCAGTCCTCCCTGGAAATGTGGGCAGCAACCTGGATCAGGCTGAAAAAAGAAAGAGAACCAAAACCGTACCACAACCACCGTGTGTGATCAGTACTGGTGCAAAATGGCCGCCATGGACCCAGGCGGGAGGCTACACGTGGGAGGGGGATATGAGTGAGTGCACCTCCCCCTCAGTGCAAAGCAATGAAAGGCACTATATGGAACATAGCTGCCAGGTTACAATGCAATCACATGCTACAGGCAAGACAAGCTTACGCACTAAAAATATCAAAATGTTTTCCCATGCGTTTTCTGTCCAAAGTTTTTGGCAGTGACGTGGACGTATTTCCACTGTCGCTAGGCTCCTGTGTTAATACGCTCTGCTGTGTGCCAGGACCACGCTGTGTATTTATAGAGCACAGGGACTCGGAGCAGCCCTCTCGCGGAGCAGAGACGACAGCGAAGACGACGTCGCCTCTCGAGCAATCGATGGGCTTCGGGGTCTGTTATTAACGGCCAAGTCTAAAGGCACGGACCTGCTGCAACCATTCATTTGTCCGCTCCAGGTGGACAGACACTGTTAAAGAAGCACCATGGGAAAACCAAAACAGGCCCCCTGACGATTTCGACGTCAGGTGTTCATTCGTACGAGGCACGAGCAGTGAATCTGAATGTATCTCCGTTTCAGCGGCGCCCTGGCATCCTGCTGACAGGTACGTGGGGGTGAAACCACGTCCCACAGTGCACTCTGTACAGCCCAGTACCGCAGCCGAGACACAGCCAGCTAGGCAGCGAGCGTTGCGATGTTACCCATTTAGCCAATCCTATGTTGCAGCCAGCTTGCCAAACGTTACAAATGACAACATTTAACTATCGAGCCACAAAAGTCACCTCTAAAGCTATTTAAACTACCACTGCTACCAGTAGAGTTAACAAAAATAGTATAACAAAAATAAGTCAGTCATTTACAGAAAACATTTGAGACACAACAGGCGGTGGTGTGCAGTTGTGATCAGAGAACTCGTTACCAGATGGTTGCCGGTTCTAATCCCAGTGCTGGTCAGGCGCTGCCGCTCTATGCTTTCGCAAGCTCTCGAATGCTTTTGAAGCTTTAGTAGCACGTTCATGATTGAGTGGCTGTGTGTCATTGCGCAAGCAAGGAGAGAGAGCATTCCTTTAAAAGCCATTAAAACAGTACTATAGGCATAAGTATTACCAGAGTACCCCCTCTAATCAGGTACACAAAGGAGAGAGGACCTTCCACAGCACACAGCACATTACCAAGGGAGCAGTTAATATGGGGGGGGTATTACATGACGTGGGGTTAGGAGTTAATAACTGGTAAATATTTTGAATTGGGAGACATTCTAAGAGATGAAAGCAACAGGGAAGCCAACTTTCCTGAACTTGATCTCCCCTCTGGGGAGGGGGGGTCTAAAACACAAGCTTCTTCTCAGAGGAAGATTATCCGGCCGCTGATAAGTCACATTTAATTTAGCTGAACTATGAACAGTCTCCACAATTCACTGTCCTCGGGCACAGCAATGTGGCTTCAATAAACATGAAAGTTGCTTGAAAGCACAAGGTTCTACTTTAGTTTGCATCAAATGCAGTCTATAGGAACTTGTGCCAAGAGTGGGGTGGGGTGGGCTGGGGTGGGGCAAGGCCTGGAGCAGGTGGGCAGGACTCACCTCCTCCACGTCAAATCCAGCTGTGAATGGTCTGCACGAAAGGTCAAAGGTCATCCTTACTACAGAAAGTTACAAGAGAGGGAGGATGACAGGGGAGGAATAAGAAAACCATGGAGAGAGGGAGAGAGAGAGAGAAGCAGAGAGAGAGAGAGGGAGAGAGATAGATTGGATAGAAATGACAAGAGCGAGAGACAGAGAGAGTGATATATAGATGAGTAAAACGAGTGGATGAGTATGAGGTGGAGGAGTTTTTGGAAGAGAGAAGGGAGAGAGAAAGATGGATAAAAGAAAATCAGATGGCAGCGTGAGAAAGAGGGAGGAGAGAGACAGCAGGGAGGAGGGGTGCGCAGGGACACAGTGGGTCAGTGTAGGAGTGCAGGCCGAATGACCAGATGGCATTGCCATGATGAAAGTAGCAGGACAACGACAGACAGCTCTGTAAACACAGCCCCCCACCCCCAGCTGCCAGCTCTACAGGGACTCCGGGGCCGAGAGCATGTGTGGCAGACGGGCGCGGTCCAAGCGTGCTCATTTCACCCCCTGCTCCGCGAGAACACGCGGGGGGCGGAGACACCACGAGCCCATGGCAACGCCGCCCCCCCCCCCGAGGTGTCCCACACAGCCCGCCCACCAAGGTCCAACTGCGGTAATTAATTCACGATTTATGACAGCTGCGGTTCTGGTGCGGGTCTGGTTCAGTTTACTGGCGGGACTCCCACACCAGTAACACAGACATTTGCACCCAACATGGCATAACGTCATTCATAACTCGTAACTTGTGCGGATGACGACTTCACACGGCCTCGGCTTGCAACTGTTTGGCACGGGTCACAGGAAGTGATGTCACGAGGCACCGCGGGCGCAAATAAGCTGCAAGGTCCCTCCGGCCTTTGTGCTCAGCGCTGCCGTCGGCTCTTTCTGGGTTTCCATCTTCCGAGACCATGGGGGAGAATCTGGACCCCACGGGACCAAGCCCACGGAGCATCGGAGCTCTCCCCTTCCCAACAGCCTGTTTAAACCCGGGGGAAACGCATTTAACCCCCTTTCATCCGGCTCCCAGTCTGAGAATGAGACAGGGCGGGCGTTACACAGTCTAGACGTGGAGATTTGTTTGAAGTTTACTTATTTTTTTACCACATTAACTACCCCGCCTGCTCCAAAGGCTTCGCTGCTGCCGCGTAACCGCGGCGACACGTCAGAACGAACATACGGCACGTACAAGCGGAAGGGTCAAAGGTCACTCTTCACTAATACTCCATGAGCCCACAGCCACGCGGGTGGGGTTTCCCCCACCACCTTAAGAAACGTTAAAAGTCTGGGCTGGTGATGCGGCCGGCTTGTAGAGGGTTTGCGCCATTCGGCGCAGATTAAACGCCCTTGAACCGCCCTCTCTGCTCAGAACGCGTTTCTGCTGTGGGGTTAGCGCATCCCTATGTGTCACTATGCATTTGCAACTGGGGAGACCCAGAGAAAGTGTTTAGTTGAACTGAAGGCACACCACATGAATAGCCCTTGTGAAGCGTTTGCCATATGTACGTGCTTGGTGGTGCGTCCTGGGATTGGTGCGCTCAGACAAGGGGAAAGCGGGGGTGGGCGTAGGGGTCGAGGGGTGCCAAGGGGAAAGGGAGGGTGGGAGTAGGGGTCGAGGGGGAAAGTTTGGCCCTGACAGGTGAGACTCGGGGTGGGGGAGGACACAGTGGGACGGACGAGAGCAGCTGTGACATATGGAAGACAACAGACAAATGATTGCAAAGTATGGAAGGGGTGTCACACACACACACACACACGCACGCACATACAGGCACACACGCACGCACTCTCTCTCTCTGGCACACGTGAGCACATGGCGGGGGTGTGATGTGCTGACTCTCTCTGTTTTATTTATCGAAGGGGGAGCGCTGACGCACAGCGATACCCCCCCCCAGCTCTCACCTCTGGAAGCTTCGGTATTGTGTTCCCTTCTGCTGTTGTTGTTTGGGTTTTTATTGCCTGTTTTGTTTGTGTGTGTTTTTTTTTTGTTTACCGTCCCCATTGGTGTGTGGCCCTGACACAATGCGTGCGCAGTTTGGAGACTGCTGTCATAGTTAAAATGCATTCAGCACAACACACAAGAGCACAGCCGCCGTCCACCCCCACACAACCAAATCAGCATAAAGCCTGTTTGTGCTTTGGCCTTGTTTTACAGTACACAGCGTCTGTACTGTAAGGGTGAGAACGTCTTCATTGATTCACAACCCCCCCTCACCCCCACCCCCGCCTCATGTCTAAATCCAAAGACAGACAAGGTTGCAGGCTCAATATAAAAGCACACACATCTCTCCTGTCTCCATCGCTCAGCTATATCACGCCTGAAATAAACTCGACCAAATTAGTCACCAAAAAACAAGCTACCATAAAAACAGCATTATAGCAAATCCCAACTCAGAATATAAGATCTAATCATTTAAAACACATCGTCTGCCTTATTTAAAATAAAACGCACGCACGCACGCATGCGGGTTGAAAACCCGCGTCTCTACCAGACCGGCCCTTGTCGTCAGTCCCGATCGGAGGCGGCATTTGGCTGTCCACCTCCAGGGGAGGGGGGAGGGTGAGCCGGCACGAGTCCGTCCAGGAGCAGGAAAAGGCATCCATGGTAGAGTTCCATCTTGGAAGAGGCGGATCTATCGGCCCGGAAAGAGTGTCTCGACCCGGAGGACAGCCAGCGGACTCGTGGGGGAGGGTGAATTCAGATAAATAGAGGGTGTAATTGCCAACCAAATTGGGAAAAATAAAGAAATAAAGAAAAAAAAAAAAAAGACATATCTAGCAAACCGGATCTAGCAAACTACTCTGAGTAGCAGTCAGCGCATTACAAAGACGAGAAACAGCCGGGTGAAGTTCAGACCTGCCTGCATCCGTTGGGCTCAGCTGGGGAGTGTTAGAATTATCATTGCTGCAACCAGCGGTCATCTCTTGCCGTTGCTGAGATTAGACATTAAACTCGCTAGAAAGCCCCCAAATCACCTCCCGTCCATAGCCGGGGAGAATCCCTGCGCTCCCTTCCACAACACCCCAAAATCATTGGGCTGGAGGCTTCCTTTGGACTCCTCCAAACACGAACCCGTCCACATGCAGGAAAAAGAGTAAAAGACGACTCATCAGACCACATTACTTTCTTCCACTGCTCAGAAGCCCAGGTTTTGTGCTCACTACACCAGGTTATGTGCATTGTTGCGCTTTGGCCTTGGTTACAAGCATTTTACATTTTTACATTTTAAGCATTTACAGACGCTCTTGTCCAGAGCGACTTACAAGATGTTTCAAGCGGTTTCTGAATGGCAGCCCCACCGTAAATATCAGCTTTATGAAGCTCATGATGTACAGTTTTTGTTGAGACTGGGTTACGGAGGTGTAGTAGTTTTGGGATCATTTTTGAGGCAGGTTGTTTTGTGGTTTTTAGCAACTATCCTGTTAAGTGTCCATCTATCCCGGTCTGCAAGCTTCGACCTGTGACCACTGTTCCTCTTTCCTGATGCAATTTTTCCCTGTTTGGCGTATTCAGACATGATTTGTTACAAAGAGACAACAGAACACAACACAACATGACCTCTCCCACCCAAAGGCATGCCAACATCCTCTCAAATCTGGTCTGATTCTTCACAGAGGCTGCGGCACGTACAGTGTGCCAGTGAAATGCTGCTACAGCTGGTCCTTTACGAGTGTGAGCTGCCTATCACGGTCGTGGCTCGAAACCCGACTGTACCAGACCGGCCCTGGTGGGGAGCCCCGATCGGGGGCGGCATTTGGCTGTGCGCCCCCAGAGGGAGGGGGGAGGGTGAGCCGGCATGAACTCATTGAGAAGCGCGTAGGGGTGTCTCCAGAACGTGGGTGGGCGAATTCCGTTCCGAAGGAAGCGGAGTTCGCTGACCTCGGAGAATTAGCTTGCCTTGTAGAGACGGGCAGCACGTTTGTTTGGGGAAATAAATAGAGGGTACAATTGGCCACTAAATTGGGAGAAATACAGGGAAAAAATCATAAACAAATGTAAAAGAAACATTGCTACAGTGCAGTGTGCCAGTGGTGTGTGAAATTCTCCCCTTAGCATGTCTCTATGTAGTCACTATTGTGTACACATCAATCAGCTATCTCACCACAGCTTACAAAAGATAGAAGATTGTCCTTCCTAAAAGATACTTGTCCTTGGTCTATTCACCTTCCAATTTTCCTGGAAAGTGCGATCTCTGCTCTCTGAATCATATTTTTCGCTGAGTTTTTAGCTTAGCTTCTTTGGTTTTAGCCTTTTTAGTGGGGGGTGGATTTGCACCCTCAATAAATTTCCACATCTTTGAAAATGCAATCACTACGTCGTATGTAGCCCAAAGATAGACACGACGGTTAACGCTATTTCTTTTCGACACAGATATTTATGTTTAACTTGTGCAGCGAATCACAGCGATTCTTCAGCCTGGCGGGAGGGCTCACTGAACTGAATATAGACAGTAACTGGCTAGCTAGTGTTCACGGATATTGCTTGCTAATTCAAGGCTTGGTAAGTGATAAATGCATGAGCACTTACTAAGCCTTGTGTTAGCAAGCAACTAGCAACAACCGATATCGATACCCAATGTCCGGTTCTCGCTGTTGTGTCTATGTGCCGCGATCCGCGAATTTGCTTGACTGCTGTAGTCTGGCATAGCAACAACAACAAACGCCGTGAGCACAGACTGAATGCGAGTGACAATGTGCCACTTTCGGAAATATTTTCGAATATCAGTGCATGACGTGTTTGTTACGATGTGAGTGTAAAACAGAAATTGTTCCAGTTAGTTAATGAAAAAAAAAAAGAAGCTAAATTCACAGTTGTCAGCAGGACGATCACTTGGAAATCGAAGGTCGTCCTTCTTAATTTTTAGTCGTCTGAGACGATAGGACAACTGCTAATCTGGGCCCCTGGGCCTACAGCACAATGCTCAGTCAGCAGCAGCGTCGAACCGGCACCCCCTCATCGTTCAGGAAAGAAGGCTCAGAGAGAAGGGGGTTTGCTCCCCGCAGGGTGGGGTGCAAGGACCACAAGCAGACACGCAGGCGATACAGGAAGCACAACGGCCCTTTACGCAAACTCAGATATGTAATTAACAACGTGGCCAAACCCTGAGAATAGACTTGAAACAGAGGAGGAGAGGAGGAGAGGAGAGGAGAGCTACGGAGGAGTCCGGAGGAAAAATAAACAGTCGTTTCTCTCTGTTCACGTTCCCACTTAGTCTTTCTCTTGGCGTCTGATCAGTAAGATACGGTCCATCTGTGCTTATCGGTTGCTGTGAGGTTTTTTTTTTTGTGTCTAATCCGTGACAGCCCCGGTGGTACGAGACTTTCCCCCACCCCACCCTGCCCGCCTGCCCAAGGTGCTTAAGCCACTCCATCCATCCTGTCCATACTCTAGCCCCATTCACTCCATCCATCCTGTCCATACTCTAGTCCCATTCACTCGGGACAGCTTAACCAGGGTGTTTTACCTGATATGCTGACCTCCCGCATCCTACACCACAATTAACATTTAATCTCCATGGGGGGCCCCCTTTGGAGCAGGAACAGAGGCTTCAGCAGGTTAATGCTCCCTCACACAGGTATACACTAATACTAATATTATACAACAGCTACAAATACACAAATACAATACAGGCCTAATAATTAATATCTGTACTCTCTACCCCGGGAAATACTGAACCACGTATATTAAGAACTTACTACATAAAAAAAATAAAATAAAAAAAACATTTAAAATGTCTACATATTACACTTGAGGTTTCAGGCATAAAACAGTCAGTGAAATATTTAATGTTAATGTAACCTGACGTATTCATATTCACACAGGACCACACACATAAGTGAATATACAATCATTAACCCCCGCCTGTGGAAGCAGCTCAGGACAGTGAGTCCTGTATGTTGTCCTTCCAAACGCCACAGGAGTCTCGGATTAGCTCAGCAGCATGCCTCCCGCCCTCACCATCGGACTGCCCGGAAACGATCGCCATCGGCGACGGCCTCTCGTGACCGCTGCGGAACCCTTCCCCTCCTCCTGACGATGTCAGCCAAACAATGACGCTGCCGCCCCCCTCGCCTTCTCAAAAGGCGATGGGCGAGGAGGATCACATGACTGGCGAGGCAATGCCAAATTAGTCCAAGAGGTCATTGTACGACGTGCCAGACTCTCACCAGGATCTGGGGCCGTATCTATAAAGCGAACTGAGAACTACTCCTACGAATGATGTTAAGAAAGATTTTAAGACTTAAAAAAGAAATGCTCCTCGTCCGTTGACAACAGTGCATCTACTCTTTCCGAAGAAGGTGTGCCTCGCCGTTTCTGCCTTGAGAAACAGCCATTCCAGCTACTCTTAAAAGGGTTAAGAGCCCTTGTCGAGTACTTTTAAGGCTAAGGGATATGTATAAACAGCTCTTATTCTTACTTCTAGGAGTAGGAGCACATTTCCACAATTGTTAGGACTTTCCCACGTTTAGGAGGAGTACAATTTCACACTGAGCGGCTTTGTGCATACCAGCCAATTTCTCACCGTGCTCACAAACAGGCCATCTCGCTTTACAAAACACTTCCAGGCTACAGGAACAACTCATCCATTTACAGCACGCATCCAATTCTGCTATGTCTCGTCTGATGGGCTATTATTGTATATTTGCTTTATCCAGGGTAGCTTACATAGCTTACATTTTTACATGTTAATCATTCATACTAAACTACATATCCTTATCTTATTTACCCAAGATATTTGAGGTTAAGTACCCTGTTCGAGTGCACAAAGGAGGGTGCATCAGAAGATGAAGCTCTGCTTTACGAGTGACGCACATCCCATCACGCCTTTGGAAGACACCACCCATTCTATCGGTCCTGAAAGAAGTTGCAAGAGATGTGGACGAGCCATAAACCGATCATGTTAGCGCTCATACCTAATCGTGTCCTCTGTCCAATCAGGGACCTCCCACTGTTCAAATATCCTGTAATCGGGGGAATGGCTGTTCCAACCCTTTGAAATCACATGATTTTTCACTGTACCGTGGACCGGATCCACACTCTCAATCGCCTGCCAGTTTACTTCCAACCCAAAGATCTTCGCAGAGCACTGGTCCTTTGTG
The DNA here is from genome assembly GCA_029706075.1 of Aldrovandia affinis. Taxonomy (NCBI): domain Eukaryota; kingdom Metazoa; phylum Chordata; class Actinopteri; order Notacanthiformes; family Halosauridae; genus Aldrovandia; species Aldrovandia affinis. The sequence continues at coordinate 852,588 of JAINUG010000226.1, forward strand.
CTTTCTGTTCAGGCATGTCCATCCACAGCCCCCCCGCCCACACCTGTGCAACAGAGACCACCTGTTTCAACATCCCTCCCAGAGCTCACATTCTCCTGCACCGCGCCTCCTTACTGCCCTCGGTCTCCTCCCTGCACTGTGTGTGTGTGTGTGTGTGTGTTTGTCTGTGTGTATTAGTGTGAATGTCTGTGTGTTACTACTGCATGTGTGTGTTTGTCTGTGTGTTACTACTGTATGTGTGTGTGGGTTAGTGTGTGTGCGTGTGTGCGTGTATGTCTGTTTGTGTGTGAATGTGTGTGTGTGTGTAATATCTTGTGGTAAGGGGGGTAAATGCTGAGCGCTGCTTTCTCCTCGCTCTTAACTCTTGTGCTACATGAGAGAGAAAAGGGACCTGTCTTTTCTGTCTCCAGCTGTCACTTTTACTTTATGGATGAAGAGGGACACAAAGCCATCTGTGCGCCAGCTCCTCACAGAGTCCTGTAACCCGGCCACGGTGAGCTCTGCTGTGTCTCACAGCTTTAATGCCCTCGCTGCGGTTTTACATTTACTTCATATCTCCAGCTACATCTACCGCAACATTTTCAGAGCATATGGAGGCAACACACACACACAGACAGACAGACAGACAGACACACGCTCACACATACCAGCGCATGCATTCACACGTATACACGTGCACACGCACACACAAAGGCACGCACGCATGCACACAGACACACTCACACATACCAGCGCATGCATTCACACGTATACACGTGCACACGCACACACAAAGGCACGCACACAGACACAAACAAACACACACAAAGCTATGGGCTGGAGAAGATTCTACCAGTGCTCGCCAATAGAAAGTGATAGAATGGGCCATACAGCTGGAGAGAAACAGTTCTAATGTCAACCCATACTGACACAGGACACCACAGGTAATCCAGGTAATACACCTCCACAGGTAATCCAGATAAATAATTCAGCTCCTCCGGGTCACAACTGTGGTCCCATATCACAGAGTGGCGTTCCACTCGGGTGTCAACGTTATACCAGCATGACAGGAAGTGACTTTGCTCACGCACAGAGATCACGGACGACCACGAACGTCTGTGCCGGTGCACGCGTTCACTTGTTCAGGTTCTCAGGCGGATAAAATAATTATCCGGTTCGGGCCGAGTGTGATACAAGCGTTGGGACGGAGGCGGTCAGCCAGGACGGAGGAGATTAAAATCAGTCAGACTATCCCAGTACTACCAGGTTCTGAACATTACACATAGTACATTCCAGGCCTCTGAGCCAAATCTGCCCTGGTGCACTAAACATGACTCACTGAGTGCCGCTACACCAAATCTACACAGCTAAATGACTGATGCTCTCGCAACATACTGTAACACTGCACTGCCGGTTATCGGAAGAGATAGCCCAGAATATCCACATGCTGTACCGAACGGTAATGTGCTCATGTGATAACTTATCAAATGGGCACTGCAGAAATTCCACAAAAATACGCATCTCCGGGTTATGATTTAAAGATTCAACATACTTTTCTCTCCCTGCACGCCTAACATTCTTAGCTCTGTTCCAGGACATTTGAGTGAGTGATAGAGCCACGTGGATGATTGGGTTCTAAAACAGAGCCTGACAAAATGATCTACATAATTCCAGACATTGTATTTGAGATTTTTTTTTTTTTTTTTTTTTTTTAATACTCTCAAACTCAGAATCGCGACAAGACTGGACACATACGCCGGCAACATCTTTGAAACACACAGTTCACGAAATCAATGTTGTGATCATTTTCTTGTCAAGCGATCGTTGAGGGCAGCCCAAGCGTGCATAAAACATTATTTTGTTTGCTTCTTTATCTGTAAGAGACACGTCGGCCACACTGGCTTTGGTTTTAACCCAGCGAGAGTATGTGTGTGCGCGCGTGGCAGCCAGTTTCGTGCGACTTGCAATTCGAGGTGCAGCGGTCTCTGTCCGTCTGTCTGTTATGGTCCTCTGACAACTGACAACAAATGACTTCCAACAGATGACCTGCATGCAAGACAGCCCATCGATGACCGCTGGCAGCCCCTCTCCGTTCCGCGCAGTTGGCCAAATTAGCAGCAGTAAATTGTTCTTTATTCAGTCAATTGGATGGTTCAATTCCCTTAATTTCACTATCACTTTGCACACGTACTGGCCCCAAGTTTTAATTTCTGTTTAAGTTCAGCCATATTGTGATCAGTGTGTTAACTCAAAATCACGTTACATTCCCCAATGTGTATGCAATATCTAGGTTCTAGCTAGCTATGCAACTTATCATATTCGAACGCAATGCACCGTGTTACCGCTGAGTTGAGGAATTTGCGTCTGTTTATGGCATTGGTGTTGCATAAAAACGAGTCGAAACAATCTGAGCTGAAGGTGTACTCAATAGAAATACACTGAATACCAATTCACAACAAGTCACAAATATATAGGAAGGTAAATTGATGGTTTGAACTAGGTACCAGTGTCTGGCTAATTAATATTATGGCGACAATAAAGGTTGTCGTTTCAAGCCATCCTAGCAAGATAGATAGATTTCCATGAAGTAATTTCCCGCTATTGTTGCTATCCTGAACGTGAATGAGTTTTAGTGGTCATAATGTTAACTGGTGTCAGCAGATGAACTTGACTGTAACGAACGTTACTTACTTAGTTTGCTAGTTTGTCTGCCCTGCCAGGGCTAGCTAACGTTAACGGTTCAACTTCAGATGCATCAAATAGCTCATTTGCTTACCTGTCTGGTTAGTAATCTTCCTCTCCCGAGAGTAGACTGTTTTATTAAAGAAAACCCTGCACTGGAATGATCTTGACTTTTTTCCGCTGAGAAACTTTCACAGTTCTGTTGACGCTCGATTTCCCAGAATTGATTAGCTAGCTCCCCGCCAGCTAGCTAATGAGCTAGCTAGCTAGCTACGTGCGATTAAAAAGCCCCCATTTCCCGGGGTTTAACAACGCCATTTTCTACGGAGAAAAAGTTTGCATTGGTTTATAAAGTTAGTCGTATCCACATTAGACAGTCCCTCGCTTCCGATGGCACAACTGGCTTGCTACGTTTCCCAGGGATCAGCTGTCATCCGGATGGATGTCCCACAGACTGTGACTCCCCATGCTGACATCAACACCACCGGCACCACCCTCTCATGACCGGGACCTTCCACAGAGGCTATCTTTCCTTGTGCCTGATCAGAAACGCGCACCCCACCTCCTCTGTCCTCTGTGCTGGACAGGAGGGGTCGATGCTAAGCAACGGAAAATAACAACCCTCTAGAGAAAGAATCCCTAGCACAATAATGCGGTTATTACGGTGCCGTGTTGATAGTTCACGTTAACACAGATTGAGATTGCCCTCTTTGACCAGGCCCACGCGTATTCTTTAAAATACATATCCGTTATTCTGTTTCCAAATATGCGTTTAATCGTCTCCCAGGAAGGGGAGAGCAATCTTTATATAAACATCGAACAAAAAGTTCGGAAATTTGTGTTTGGTAGATTATGTCTCTGTTGTAACAATGCTTCTTGGCAATACATTTTATACCGTTGGAAAGCCTGTTTATTTCCCTTTTAAATGGTGCCCCATTTGTAAGGAACATGGGATGAGCAGCACAGCTGAGTATGTGGGTTGCGCCCATGAAAAATTTGCCAAATCTTCTCTGCCAATGCCAAACAGCTTATTCTGCTGTTGCTATTGACTCTTGTTTGGTGTTGTTTGGTGGATTGGATGATTGAAGTCTATCAGTAACAAGGAAGAAACAAGACATATTGGCAATTTTACAATTTATTCATTTAACAAACAGTCAGGAGCCTCAGTAGTGTGTGGAAGAACCATACACATCCACAACAGCCTGGCACCTCCTCCTCATGCTGGTCACCAGCGTGGTCACACACTGCTGTGGGATGGCATTCCACTCCTCAACCAGGATTTGTCGCAAGTCAGCCAACGTGGTTGTGTTGGTCACTCTAGCACGAACAGCACGCCCAAGCTGATCCCACAAGTGTTCAATTGGGTTGAGGTCAGGATTGTTGGCAGGCCATTCCATTCTCTCTACTCCCAAATTCTGGAGGTAGTCTCTGATAAACCCCACTCTGTGGGGGCGAGCGTTGTCATCTTGGAGGATGGAGTTCGGTCCCAGACTGTGGAGATATGGGATTGCCACTGGTTGCAGAATCTCATCTCGATATCTCTCTGCATTGAGATTGCCTCCAATGATGACAAGCCTCATTTTTTCAGTGATGGAGATGCCGCCCCACACCATCACACTGCCTCCACCAAAAGGTGTTACTCTATCGGTGCAGCAATCAGCATAGCGTTCTCCCTGTCTTCTCCACAATTTGACCCTATGATTCAACTTCCATAGGCAGAATCTGGACTCATCACTGAACATAACGTTCCTCCACATGTTCAGGTTCCAGTGCAGGTGTTGCCAACACCAGCGCAAACGGGCCTGATGGTGAAGGGCAGTCATGGCAGGCCTCCTGGCAGCCCTATGAGCCCGGAGATTGGCTGCGTGCAGTCTGTTCCGGATTGTCTGGGCCAAGAGCCGTGTGCCATATCGTCCTGCAAACCTTGACTGCAAATCTGTAGAAGACAGCCTACGGTTCCTAAGTTCTGAAAGGGTGAGGAACCGGTCTTCTTGGGGTGTCGTCTTCTTGGGACGCCCACTTCGCGGTCTGTCTCTGACATCCCCCGTTTCATGGAACTTGGCCTTCAGTTTGGAGATGGTACTAGGGCTCACTCCAAATAATGTCGCAACTTGCTTTTGCGGAACACCAGCTTGAAGTTGCCCTTTCGCACGGGCCTTATCGAGATCAGACAAACGTGGCATGCCGATTCTTGGAGCAGACACCAATTGACCACTGTAGCAGGGCCCATGCTCACAGGTGCTGCCAATCAGGTGTCAATCAGGCACCTGATTGTCAGCACCTGGGGGTACCGGAAGCTCAAAACAAGAGTCAATAGCAACAGCAGAATAAGCTGTTTGGCATTGGCAGAGAAGATTTGGCAAATTTTTCATGGGCGCAACCCATGTGTGTGTGTGACTACGTGTGAATGTGCAGTCACACGCACTGTAAGAATTGCAAGTGCAGTATGTGTCTGTATGTGAGTACTTTGTGTGTGTCTGCACTGTGTCTATTTACGTGTGCTGCTCATCCCACAAATGCATGTTCCTTACAAATGGGGCACCATTTAAAAGGGAAATAAACAGGCTTTCCAACGGTATAAAATGTATTGCCAAGAAGCATTGTTACAACAGAGAAATACTCTACCAAACACAAATTTCCTAACTTTTTGTTCAATGTTTATATATAGTTACACGTATTGCAACTGTTTTGAAAACAGACGTGGCAAGAACGTTAATTGATTACCACCTCTTTCACGGTTATTTTCACTCTATAAAGACGTGTTGGCTTATCGGCTAGCAACCAGCATGTCGAGTAACCCTTGTAGTTACAGGTCAAATCGCTGCCTGAAGATTGAGCACAGCACGTTCTCTCCGTGCGGTCTTTACTGGCTAGGATAATAGCAGGTTACAACCCCACGCAGTTGCTCCTCTGGTTAGGATTCGCCTATTATCTCTGGGCCAGTGGGAGTCAGAATGAAACTCGTCGAGGTAAATAGCACTTTGCCCTGGCTCTCTGACTATTATTCATTTATTTGCCAGATATTCTAATCCAGAGAAAGGGTCGTATGATGGGATAGGTTAAATGCATCACAACCTAAACCAGATGAACAATACAGAAGTTACAGAAGAGCCATAATTACAACAACAAAAATATTTTAAGGTGAAAAACTTAAATAAAAGATAAATAAGGATAAAACCATAGCAATAAAAAGTTGTGTGTCCTGCAATAATTTTTTGCAATGCAATTTCATCATACTTGACCGCATGTAGTGGCCTATCTAACAATGATCTATAAGAGCAACACTAGTGTTTACACATGTCATAGTGTTTACATTGTGCCAAACAATTATTCATAATGCAACTTTAGCTTGCGTAATACTCTCTTATATGTACAATTAACTGAAAGAGCTACCAGAATGCATTTAAGGGTTGAGTGATCAGAATTTTATACATATAGTTATACATACAGTAGGACAGGTCCAAATTCTAGTAAATAGGGTTAATTTGGAACAGCTCTTCTGAAAATTACAGGGTTTATATCCCACCTATGTACTCACAAGCACACACACACACACACACACAAGAATTTGAAGTTGCAGGAATAGAAAACGGTGCTGTATTTTGAATTCTGACCCGTACTATTCAATTTGCATTGGTTATAAATAAAAACACAATTTAGTGCTTTAATTTGAAAACAAAATCATCAGTGTTGCACAAATGGTTCATTTATACATTTGGAAATGCAGGAAACCCATTGTCTGATGGTGGTATGTTTTTCTTACAGATAAGCATTCAACAACTCCACTGCTCTTTGGACACAGTAAATCAGTTAGAGGCTGACTGGCTCTGTGATTGCATTGTACAGGATGAAAGAAGGCTGTATTTGCCCCACAGACATGCCTGGAACGTGTGTGGGGCGTACCTAATAACAAAGCAGTGATGCATGTCAGGAAATGACAACACAATATACGGCAGAATGACATTCATTCACAGACAAGCTCTGGCTGTAGGGCAGCGTATTGCATCAGAAACTGAATCATGGTCCAAGAATTTCCACTGCACACTTACTTATTTCAACTAAATATCACATCCAAACCATTGAGAAGCATTTACATTTCTGTCCCTACAATTGAATCTGAAAGGCTCCGGTTCGGTGTGTGTGTTGTGAATATTCACAAAGGAGGCATGGTGGAGGACCATACCAGTGGCGATGGATGATCTTGTCCTTGGGACATGCCCCTTCATGAGCAGGCAAACACTGATATAGCACCAGAAACTCATGTTGCCCACCGGAGGCTCTTAAGAGTAAGGAAGTAGAGAATGGAAGGAGTGCAGGAGCTGGCCATCTGCTTACCGTGGAGATATCTGTGCTTCTCTGCCGCCTCCCTGTGTCAGTGGGAGACCTCACAGTGGGCGGAGCTATCACCCTGCTCTCAATTGCTTGAGTTGTCTGAACCAATCAATTTAGGCCAAAGTTTCCACTTTCTTTTGGAACGGAGAGAAGCGGCACAATACAGCATTGCTGTCATGTGATTTGTGCAGTACATGTTTTGATCATCTGTATTATGATTATAAGGACTTAAGTGAGTGAATGACTTTGTCTTTGCGGAAGTTGTGAATATTACAGAAACGTTCAGAAGAACTCGGGGTTCCCGCACTGATTGCTGAATGGCTTATGAGGAACTAAACAGCAATGATAAACGTGTCACATCAGCTGTATCGAAGAATGTCTGTATGTGTGTATGTTCACATGGTGTGTGTGTGTGTGTGTGTGTATGTTCACATGTGTGTGTGTGTGTATGTGCGTATGTTCATATGGCGTGTGTGTGTGTGTGTGTGTGACTACGTGTGAATGTGCAGTCACACGCACTGTAAGAATTGCAAGTGCAGTATGTGTCTGTATGTGAGTACTTTGTGTGTGTCTGCACTGTGTCTATTTATGTGTGTGCATGTGTATGCATGAGTGTGTGTGTGTTGCTAGGTGACTGAGTGAATGTGTGCTGCATGTCTCTGCTCCCTCTGGATTAGTAGTTAATTTCCTCAGGCATGGAACAATGGAAGGAAACAAAGGGGCAGAAAAGTGTGCTTCTCTCAGTAAAGTGTTTAACTGTGCAGAGTTGCCTAACACTACCCACACACTCACACCCTGCAGTACACGCTCACACCCTGGCCTGCACTTTCACACCACGCTATACTCGTTTTGGGGGTGTTTTTGTATTAGCTGGTCAAATGTAGCCCCGCTGGTTACATTACATTACATTACAGGCATTTAGCAGACGCTCATATCCGGAGCGACTTACACAGTTTACATTTCTTTACATACAATCCATTTATACAGCTGGATATTAACTGAAGCAATTCAGGTTAAGTACCTTGCTCAAGGGTACAACGGCGGTGTCCCACCTGAGGATTGAACCTGCAACCTTAATGTTACAAACCCAGTTCCCTAACCATTATACCACACTGCCGCCTGGTTGATACTCATTTCTTGTCCCACTAAGCACAATAAAACAAACACTGTGATACAACTGGTACAAGGTTATAATAGTGTGAGAAGCTTGCAAGAACATGTGTTAAAAGTTGCAGTAATGTACAAAATTGTGATTAAATTGGTTTAACATTGCAGAGGTGTTGTAATATTGTAATATTGGTATAACATTAGGGAACTGTGAGATTGTGATATTGGCGTCATGCGGAAGTGTTGTGGGATGTCCACGCGGAGTCCCCGTTGTTGATTCATAAGTCTCTTGCTCACTTCTGACCAGTTCCCAACCCACTTGTTTCTGGGAAACCTACTGACCAGCCATTCATCACGTTATTAGCATATGAAAATGACGTATTGTCCCCTCCCACTACAATGACCGTATTAACTGCTACCGTTGTTCCATCGATTTCCATGTGTGGCTGATCAATTGTCAATTTATCAAACTTGACATTTGAAGTGAATGGAGTTGCCTCGCGCATTGTTAGACTTTAGGTGTACAATGAACTGTGTACGCTGTAGGAATGTGTGTGTGTGGTTTTTGTATGGGGATGACTCACATGAAAGTGACAAAGAGCTGGGTCATTTGGATTTTCTTGAACTTCTTACAAGTCAAGTACTTAATGAAAATGCCCCAGAACAACCGTCAGATACTATATTGAAGTCCTCTTTTCAGATACCCCTGCTAGATTTTCATAAATGATGCTATTTTTTATGTCTTTCTTCCTAAAAATGTCAAAACATTGTTTTTATAAATCCTGGTGTGAGAATTGTTTTATATCAAGTACAGTATTACTGATTGTCCCAACGTGTTTTAAAAGGATACAAATATTATTTCGAACTTTTTTTTTACAATCCCTATAAAAATGCATCTATTTAGAATGCAGTCTTGTAAGCTAAACAGCAAGAGGTTATTTGGAAAACAATGTATTCACTTTGTTGGCCCAAAAGTTTAACGTCAGAGACTGAAAGCCGCCCTGGAACGATTGTCCTTTTCCTGTTGGTCAGAAAACCAGCTATTGTTCTGCTGGGAGTTTGTGACCTACAGTTAAAAAACTGTGGAAAATAAGGTTGTTACAGGAAGTAACGCTTCGTGGCCAATATTCCCCAGCATATATACAAAGAAAAAATTACATACAAAAGAGGGATAAAAAACGTGCATTTACCGATTGGATTTACCACCAACCAACACCATGTTGAATAAAGTTGCTCAATTTGACGGACGACTAGATCTTATTTCAGGGTTGATAGCGACATCTAGCGACAGATCGCAGTAACTCACTCGCTAGTCTCAGGAAAATGCGTCTCCAGTCCGGCAGAGCTGGAAGTTTTAGTTGATTTTTGGCCCGCCGTAGGAACGGCCCTTATTCAAGCACAAATCCAATAATCGCTATCTGTTTATATATACACTATACCCTAATATCTGAGTTCGACATTTTGACAATATTGAAATAAAATACAATATTTTATACGGTAAACACAAGTCCAATGCTGTATTATAGCCCGGCTAAATGCATAAATAAATAAAAACATGCAACACATTTTACATGTTTGTCTTGACATGTTTAATAAACAGACGTGTTGTGTTTTTCAGCAGTTTACAATTGTTCCTCAATGTCTGACACAAAATTATAAAATACATATAAATCATGTCTAGTTATAAATATGATAGACTTACAAAATAGGCAATTCATTCGGAAAAAAACACACTATTGTATGTATAACGAATTGAGTTGTGATACAAGGTTTGCATAGGAATATAAAGAGAGATGTGCTTTATTTCACATACTGTCCAAATCTCGCTCATCTCGGCCCCGGGTTTCGCAGTGGAGTCCGTCCTGAATGCTGGTCTTTCTTGTTGTGAAGGCTTTTGTTAAGATTTGTATCCTTTGGGGCAGCCCTCAGGTAAAAGTGTAACTGTAAAATAAACAGCGGAAACCAGAAAACGTCAAAATGGGCGGTAAATTCAAGAACACGCAAACAAGCACTGTTCCCACCAGTAGTTTATTATAGACAGTTTTTAAAACGATTTGACAGCTCCGCTACATCCGTCATGCTGTCAAAGTGAGGAAAAACCAGTTTGGTCTCGGTCTAACCTGTATGGCCTCCGCTGGTCCGACTGTCACCGTGCTCGTGGAGGACAGGTAACCCTGCGCAGACGCAGTGACAGTGTACGTGCCGGGCAACAGCAAGCGGAAATAGTCTCCATCCACGCCTTAAAGAAGAAACGCGAAGGAAGTTAAATAACGCGGGGAAGTTAAAAGTACATTCAACGATGTCGGGCTTCGCTGTGAAAATGATGTCCCTGCCATTACCAGAACGTCTTAACACCACAGCTCTCTCCTAAACTCCCCAAGAACGTATAAGCAACCAAAACACCACAGCTAAGGTGGAATAGTAGGGCTAATACGTGTGATCCTCAGGGGACAAATATAGGATAAAACTGTTTCCACTACAAAAGTGAATTATTCAGAAGGTGTTTGTCTGCTCAGAAGACACACTTAACAGTCTGACACACAGAAACCTCGTGGCCATTTGTAGAGCGATCAATTGAGAAAAAAAAGCAAAACTAGCACCCAAATTAACATTCAGTATTAACCTAATGAAGTCAGGTCATAATGGACATTTTCCTGATAACAATACCTCAAAGCAACACTGTAAATATACATTTAGGATGCAGGGTGTCACTCTAATACCACACTATTAACTTTACATTTCTGGTAACTACACAAAGTTAAAATAATTCATAATAATGTTTCAACAATAATAATGTTCGACCATTTTAAAGTGCCGACGAGTTTTAAAAGGGAACAATTGGTAGTCAAAGGTAAATATTTTTCAGGGCTTAAAGAATACAGAGTTACAGAACGTTGAACCACTGTTCCTAGCCAGATCTCAGCCAGAAATACATTGTCTACCACTTCCAACATTTGACAGAGAAACATATGAACTTTAATTCCATGTTATATTATTTTCCAATATAAAAAAACCCCATATATATTTGTTTACTCAATTCACACCAAACAGAACAAAGTGTGGACCCTCCCCTAGCAATTAATGGCATTGGGTTAAAAGCAAAACCATGGCAATAGTAACTGTCCCGATACACCCACCGCTTGTCATGTCGTGGTTTATCCCCGACACCGAGATTTCCGCATTGCTGATGGGGTTGTTGTTGTCATCATAGACCATGCCTTTGATGCCGTGGTGAACCTGGGGAGAGGGGGGAGAAAACGGGTAAAGGTATTTAATATTGGATCATGCAAAGGGGCTGGATGTTCCTGTTTCCATCTACAGCGCTGAACTGTTTATAGTGGGAGACACTGTCACCGTGGGCCTAATCAAGGCCAGTGTGTGGGAAGATTAATTTAGCAAATAAAGTTACGGGAAGTAAGATAGCGAGCACAACATCCCCCCCCGAATGAGAACTGTTGCAGAACAAGACACTGGCTCATCCATTGCTGACTGATTGCAGGAGAGTACATTTCCCAGCAGAGTTGTGTCCAGCAACAGATATGACCCGTTTGTTGAACACCCAATACGATAGTTGTCCCCTTTGACTGGCTCCTGGGTGGGACTGAGTGGAGCACGAGGGGGGTGGGGGGGGGGGGGGGTTACCTGTTCCAGGTAGGACACGAGGGCCTCTCTGTTGCCGATCCATTCCTTCTGCAGGGCGTCGGCCGCGGGGAACTTGTCGCAGCTGAGCTCCAGGGTAATCTCGAAGCAGTTGGTGTACAGATAGTTAAAGTCCTGCATTCCTGGAGGGGAAGTGGGACACACACACACACACACACACACACACCTGAATGAACCTAAGCTGCCTTCACATCTCCCACTCGCCCACTTTGTCACAGTCACAGAGCCATGTTACATTACACACAAATATAAACAAGAGGCGCACACTACAGATTTTTGAGTGTTGCCATTGCTCAAAGGATTGTACTGACTTGGGTTAGCTCATGGACAGCTGCATCGACACAATGAGCAACTAGGTTTATTTCCTCTGTTGCCCATAGGCTCCAGCTGGCTAATTCCTATCTATTTAGCCGATATATTTAGCTGCCTACTTGAGGAATGATGTGCTTGAACATTGTAGCTTCAAGTGGTTGTTCAATTCGAGCTGAATGCACTTTTTGTAAGTCGCTTTGGATAAATGTGTCTGCTTAATGATAGTGTTGTGTTGTATCAGCTGTGCCTGCTAACACGTGATGTAATGAAAGGTGTCAGATCTTTTCTCCTGCCTTTTGGGAGCAGGAAGGGGAGGGGAAAGGAAGGGGATTCACAGGTAACATAAGGGCAGGAAGGGAAGGGATAGGGAGAGAGAGGAAGAAGCAAGAAAAAGGTGGAGGAGCAGGAGGAGGAGGGACAAGAAGAAGTGCAGTCACCTTTCGAAAGGGAGTACCAACTGGCCCCGTTAGTGATCCCCTCTTCAAAGTAGTCCCCGCAGTTCCAGCCTTTGTGCATCCAGCTGTGAGCATAGGAGTAGGCCTTTGCCAACTGCGAAAACACGCAAGACACACACCACGGTCGCTGTGGTTACAGCGGGCACACAAGCGGTGCGCACCATATTATGTATGCTACATGTAGCTCAGCAGCGCACATCCCGCGGTATGAAAGGAAAGCATGAGAATGTTTTCGTTATCATCACAGCCCCATGTTCACCTACAGAAGGACTATTTGCGAAGGACTGCCGTTGCATTCTTACGTCACTTCGAATAACCTAGGCTTACCGGTACGTATAGTGCAAATTATGAGGTCGTTTTATGGACTTGTAGCCTACAAGAGAAAATGGCACGCACAGGTCTTTCTGAAGTCCTTTTTTTGCACGTGACCAAAATATCAAATTTGACCAAAAGATCAAATGCTAGCTAATAGAAGAAAGAAATCCTGCACACTACTCTTGCTCTCTCAAATAAAATATTTGATTTGACGAAACCCCTCATAGCCTACAGGAGCACAAGAGTGCAGGAAATATTTCCCTTGTTAGTTCTGCGGCTTAAACGATCTCGCCATTAGAGTGTTCTACCTTTTTGAACATCTTGTCGTCGGGTGTCGCAGAATAAGTGGTCTTGCCCCTCACGCGCGGGTCCCGGGATTTATCAAAGGGGTAGTTAGCCACAACTGCCCCGCCGTGAAGATTGGCAGACAGGATGAAGTTGTAGTTCTGCATCCACCTGATCACGGCAAGGGTTTCGGGTTCGACCTAGAACAACGTGCATGTACACACAGACACAGAGACAGAGACAGACACAGACACACACAGACACACACACACACACACACACACACACACACACCACACACACACACACACACACACAAAACAGCATTCTTTGTCAGTGAGCATAGGGATCAAAATATTGTGAAAACATAAAGAGAGCTCACATATAAAAAAAGAATAACAGGACGGAAATCCAAATAGGCTATGTCACTGTCCTGCTAGTGTAGAGATAACAGTCAACCAGTCTTTACTTTGTACAGCGCCATTTACATAACAGATATTTTCCAGAGGGGGAAAACTAACCACTAACCATTGTATCTTTGAGGACATGATTTTCTCAGGTAAATATTCCTCAGCGTACGTGGATCAAAAGTTATAATGTACACTGGCATGTAATTATAAACAATCAAGGGCATAATCATATAAGTGACAGCAATGATAAAGATGCATTTCGTCACCACTGTGTATATTCCTGACACTTAGTCAGGGTGATACGAGCCCGCTCTGTTCCACGGACGCGCAGGCTGTGGGTGACCGCAGTGTGGGCGATGCATTCGCCATTGTGTTCCCCTGATCCCAGAGATATTCCTGGTTGTGTCACGGAGCATCTCTGGCCATGTCGGCCATGCCCCTGTGACCCTCGCCGGCATTTCTGCAGATCTGCAGATGTGCATCCGCCACGGACACCAGGAGCTCCCCCCCCAGGATAAATATACCACCATTTCTGCAGTGCGCAGCATAAATATACCGCCGTTTCCGTTTGTTGGTTCAAGAGAGATCTGCTCAGAATGAAAGCATGGTTACCATGGCAACTTGTCAAATAACTGTTGCCCCAGTTACTCAAGTTCTGCTTTTGGAAGGCCGTAATATTATACATGGGTCTTTAAATATATGCCTACCAATAATATAGCCTACCTATGGGACCTGGGTCATATATATATAGGCTATATATATATATACATGAGTCTTTAAATATTTGTATTTGAAAGTTATATTTTTGTATATTTACTTATTTATAAGCATGAAAATTAAATGATGAAATTATCATTTGTTTTTGATTATTTATAATAATTGCTAAATACACTGGTACAAATACTTTGTAATGTTAAATACAGAGTTTCAAGTATTTCAAATACTTAAAGTACATTTAATATCAATTCATATTCATTTACTTTCAAACAGATTATATAAGTTCTAAATGTGCTTCCATATACATTCAAATATTTAATGAAAAAGTAAAAGTCATTGAAATACTTACACCTATACACATATGTGTACACACTCTCACACCCACAGACAGCCACACTATGCATGTGCTTCCCCATGGCCAGCTTGTCTGTTGTCATGATTGTGGTGTCTGTGATGTCTGTGTCGTGATTTGTGTGTGTGTGTGTGAGAAAGAGTGTGCTGTGTGTTGTGTGTGTGTGTGTGTGTGTGGTGTCTGACACACACATGTGTGCACACACACAAGCACTCACTCCACACACCCACAAACACACATGCACACATGCAGACCTGAGTCAGTATGGTTTTACTGCGTTCGTTTAGCCACCACCATCACTGATCTGTGATGAGCTCCAGGGCTGCCATTTTAATATAGACCTGATGCAATTATATGCAATGGACAAACTACACATTACATTACAATACATTTTAGGCATTTAGCAGACGCTCTTATCCAGAGCGACTTACAGTTTTACATTTCTTTACAATCCATTTATACAGCTGGATATTAACTGAAGCAATTCAGGTTAAGTACCTTGCTCAAGGGCAACGGCAGTGTCTCACCTGGGGATTGAACCTGCAACCTTAATGTTACAAGCCCAGCTCCCTAACCATTATACCACACTGCCTGCCTACCATTATACACAAACCCCTCTAAAGCTCCTTTGTGTCTCTGAACAGAGGACAGGTCATCAGGTCATCAGGAACTTTCATTACATTATACAGGAGCCTAGCAGAGCTCTCGCAGAGCTCACTCCTCCTCTGGTTTGTACAGCTGGGCAGCGCCCCTTCTTCCAGTCGCTTACAACATAGGGGGGAAGCGGGGGGGGGGGCTCTGTGGGCCCTTCCTCTCCCCCACCCCCCACCCCCCCCCCCCATAGTTCCGCCCTGTGGGATGCCATCAGGATCACAGGCCTGCTTCAACACCTCCCCGCTCTGGATCTAAGCCAGGAAAGTTAAGCCCAGGTCATCAGCACAGCGGCTGCCCAGGTCGTAAACCATCTCCACACCTGCTGTCCTCTACACTCACGCGGGGGAAAAGTCAACCCTCCGACTCTTAACTCCACCACCCCCCACTCCCTCCGTCCTCATGACCGGCGCAGAGACCCTGTGCCACCGACCCCCTCCCCCGCCCAATACCACAGTGTCCTCCTCCTCTTATGCTTGTGTTGTTCATAACTCATCATTCTCATAATGACCTTACTTGGGTGCAGCTGTTGCTGCCTTACTTCCTGTCAATCCAGCCTAATAGAATTACCCATTCAAGCAACATGTTCACCTTTTTTCATCTGCGATTTCTTTTGTTGTTTGATGGGTCTATAATTTATATAATACTGTTATAAAATACTGTTATATAATATTGTTATGTTAAATAGTTATTATATATTTTACTACTGTATATGTAATGTGTTCCCGTAGGCCACATCACAAGTTCATATGAAATGTGAACTGTGAAGCGTTCTGCCACAGTCATTTTAATTAAGACGCTTTATGAAATAAAAAAAGAAACAGCTGTGCCTGGGATTCAAACCCACACCTCCCCCCCAGGCCCCCCAGGTCTCAGAACTCAAGCATTTGCCAGTTCCCCATGCACCTGCTTTAGAACAAGGGGTGTCCAGTCCATGTGGCTGTTCCAACACATTCCTGTGCTGCTGATATCTGAGAGTGGTGGATGTCACACACCAGTCTAAAAAAAGAGGAACACTCAGGATCCCACACCTTTCTGTACTGTCTGTGTGTTATGCGCCGTACGTTTTTGTCCTCCTTGGCAGAAATAATCCTACCTTTTAGAAGCAGAAATAATCCTACCTTTTAGAAGCTATCCATTTGGCTTTACAGCCAAAGGGTGGGGGGTTGGGGGCCCTGCTCACCTCACCTGCCCCCCCCACCCCATCACCTCATCACCCCCCAGCTGACAGACCATTTTTATTTAAAAAAATTAAATTCTCTCTGAAGTCAATATCCACTACAAAAAGCTGTATGATAATCTGATTGTGAATGGTGCTATACAAAGTAAAGATTGAATTGAATTTGCCTACTTTTTCCTCCCTGATTGGCTAATACTGCTCTTGGGTTCCTGTTGGTCACATGATGTCATCACAGGTGTCAGCTTAATCTGATCTGGGTGGGGCGGTGCCTCCTACCTGCTCTTCCCAGTTGTCCGGCAGCGGTAGGTGGTGGTTGGGGCCTTCAGTTCTCTCCTGATAGTACATGAGGGCGTTCAGGTCAGGGAAGTTCCTATTTAAGTCCACCTCTCTGAAGTTCCCCCTGCCAGTCAGGTAGCCATTGAACAGTGGACCCTGCCCAGAGAGACACACAATTTCAAACAATGACGAAATGCCCACGGCTGTTGGCCTATTTAGAAACCCACAGTATGCCACGCAGCGAGATGATGGCTTTTTTTGTGTTTAGGAAAGCAAACACGTTTCACAATATTGTGCAATGTCATAAAGGTTCACACGAGGAGGTAACATCAAACAGCATCTGACGAAGAGGTGGCCCCCGTCAGAGGGGGGCTGAGTGTGCCAGACCAAAGATCAAATGTAAGGTTTCAGTTTGAGCTGATAGCAAACAGTGGCACGTAATTGTGCGTCAACATTACTTTCACCGGGAGTCCAGGAGAATTCAGGATGGGCAGACAGAACTCTTCCACCCATGCTAAAAGCCCACTAGCAATACACTGAAAAAAGCAGCAGGAAGTGCAATGTGAAATGTTTGTGTGCCCGTTTGTGATGTGTTGTTGTTTGTGTGTGTGTTTAAGTGTCGTGTTAAATGTTGGGGCACAAATGGAAAGGGGGAGGGGGTGCGTTGTTGTCTCTGTTTCACCCTTATTTAGCTCACGCAACACCCCAGCCTCCAGACCTCCCTACCCCACCCCTACCCTCACTCTGTGTCTTCCAGGAAAAGAGCGGCTGGAGTTATGCTAATGACCCTGTTCATGGTGAAGATGCCACCTTGTACCCTAAACAGAAGTGTAAATGATGATGGGAATAACTACAATGAAGATGAAATTGGTGATGATGACGATGAGGAAGAGAGGACACCGGTGAAGTCGACAAAGATGACGACGGCGACGGTGACGAAAAAGGAGGGTGGTAACGAAGAGGAGAAGAAGACGTTGACGTTGATGTTGAAGATGTGAGGAAGAGGGAAGGTGGCAGTGATGAAGACGGGGGAAGAGCAGGGCGAGAATGAACAGGAGGAGGGAGAAGATAGCATTGATGATGATGATGATGATGATGATGATGATGATGGAAGAGGAGGACGCAGCACTACCTGTCTGGCGGCCACTTCATAGCCATCGGGGTTCATGGAGGGGAGGATGTGGATGCGGGTGTCGTGGATCAGCTGGGTGATGCGGTGGTTCCCGGCGCGGTACTCCTCACACAGAAACTGGGAGAACTGGATCAGCAGCTCCCGGCCCAGGACCTCGTTGCCGTGCATGTTCCCCACATACTTGAACTCCGGCTCCACTAGAACCAGGCCAGAGGTAGGGGGGGTCAGAGGTCACACCAGCATTTATTTACAATCAGCCTGGCTAACCAGACGGTCCACAAAGGGCACCAAGCTATTCTGCACCAGAGGGTAATACTTACAGGGCATATAAAACAATATAAAATAGTATAATCAAATCCCACTGTCGTTAGTGATGTCTTCCGCATCTCCCTTCCCTGTCACTGGACTCTTTTTCTCCCTGCTGTGTGATCGTCTATCTTGATGCGGTCTTGCTGTCTTGCTGCTTGAAGATTTCTACCATATTAGGGCATCCGTTCAGTAACCTCAAAGACTAACTGACAGATCCGTCCCAAAATCACATGAGCTATGCGTTTTCTGGCATGGAGGGGCAATGTGACAATTGAGCCTATTATAAATTAACTTTGGTTTGGCGTGTTTTGGTGTTTGATGTTACTGTAGCAATGCTGTGAGAATTTCCTGTGTTGTTTTTGGCACAGATTTGGCCTTGAGGACAGATAGACGGCCACAGTGACTGACTGGAATATACAGAGCACAGTCCAGCAGGCCATTTTCGCTTAGACAGCTTCACAGATACACTAGGAGGATGCTCATTATGCAGATCATCGAGTGATCCAATCAGCATTTAGAATATTACTCAGATGCCTGAGTGATCCACTCAGGATTTAGGACATTATATAGCTCCCTGCGTGATCCAATCAGCATTTAGAATATTATTCAGATGTCTGAGTGATCCACTCAGGATTTAGGACATTATATATCTCCCTGCGTGATCCAATCAGCATTTAAGATGTTATGTAGCTCCCTGAGTGATCCAATCAGCATTTATGATATTAACACCTGACCCATCTTGGCATAAACCCAATTGAAATCAAATGCATCACATACGTATAAGAGCATAAGAACATCCAGTAATACTGCATCAAGCCTGGACTTGAAAGTGTTTCTGCCTCAACTACCTGACCTGGCAAGATGTTCCCCAAGCTGTTCCACGCATCGACAACTCTCTGTGCAAAAAAAACTAAACGTTCTGATATCCGTACGGAATTCGCCTCGAACTAATTTCCACCTGTGGCCTCTTGTTCTGCTGACAGAACTCAGCTTAAAAGCTTGTTGGTAGTTCACTTTGTTAATCCCTTTTATGAATACATCCTTAGTGTTTAATAAGACAGAGTTCAAATAACCGCTGTCATAATGCTTATGTAAGATCGGAGCAGCTCCCTAGCCACACGTCTACCTTACTGTGTACAAAGGTCAGGCAAGGGTCCATACTAACCCAGAGATGAGCTACCACAGCGATGCCAGCAGGCCCGGTTATAAGAACAATAATGAAGCAAGATACCCAGAAATCTGTGGGCTTCTCTGTACAGTAAACATATACAGCGGTACTGTTATGAAGTTAAAACTGTCCGGAGCTCTTTGCTGTAAGTAACATGATTTACTGTGAAGGGCACAATGAGAACACCGCCACGTTAAACTCAGAGGAGTGAAGAGGAATCCGCTGCTGAGGGAGCAGCCAGTCTAAAAACGGGAAAAAATGACTACTACTACTAATAATAATAATACTAATAAATACAAAAAATAATACTGATGTTCAATTCACAAAACCAGTCCAGCAGGTTTAAGCCCATTCTTATATGTGTTGAAATACAGAAATGGCATTTTGACTTGTCAATGTGCAGTTTCAGAAAAGTTGTGAAATAAAATTGGAGTGGATTGTTTTGTTGGCTAGATTGCGCAGGCCGCACCCTAAAAGGTTAATGCAGTTGAGGGCTCCCGTGCCGATTGCTGTTATCCTGTTTTTCGGTTTTCACCTCGTTGTGGAACAAATGTACATCCTGCCTTTCTGCTGAAGGAAGCAAATCTCCACTTAACTCCTGGCCAAACCTTCCGGCCCCCAGTGCCCCACATTGACTTCGCTGTCTAAACCAAGTCTTTCAAAACTGGGTCAAGTCCAATTCCAAAAATGACATCTCTTTATTGGCCATTTTAACTTTCTTCTCTGTGTACGTGTGAATAGGAATCATGTGGAGTTTTGAATTGACCTCTGCAGAATTTTTATACAGTTTTCTTTTGTTCAGGGTCGCTGAACCAAAGAATAATTCCATGCACAAATCTTCCTCTATCTTAATGATAACAGTGTCACAGAGTTACTCTGCTGGCAAAGAAGGAAAAAGGTGGATTAATATCTACAGTCTGAAATTATGCCAAAGAACACCTGCATTTCACTCAATCTAACTATCATTTACTGCTTTGAATGGCACAACTTTGAAAGAATCTGCTGGCTTGTGCATCCTGTCAACACAGTATCAGAGTCATTCTCCATGCCCATGTCAAAGCATTAAACCTGTCTGCGTTTAACCCATCTGCATTATACTCACCTGCATTTAAACCCATCTGCATTTGAGCTCGTCAACATCAAACCAATTAACATGAAACCCATCTGCACGAACCCTGCATTAAGACTGTGCGTTGCGTCCATATGCGATAAACCCGTCTGCACTAAAACTGTACGCTTCACCCATATGTGATAAACCCATCAGTGTTTGAACCCATCTGCATTTAATATAATAACATATGCCATTTAGCAGACGCTTTTATCCAAAGCGACTTACGGTAGTGAATGCATAAAGGTTTCTGTATATGTGGCCCCAGTGGGAATTGAACCCACGACCTAAGCGTTGCCAATGCTGTGCTCTACCTACTGAGCCACAGAGAACCACATTAAACATGTCTGCATTAAAACCTGTCTGTTTTTGGGGGGTGGGGCATGAAATGCAGGGACCTGCTCTTAGCGGGCTCTGCCCATTTTGGAAGAATAAGGCCACACAGTTCTGCTGCCCTTGACTGCGTTCAGCTTTAACGGTAAACTCTGCCCTGCTCATGCAAACATTCGCTTCTGCTCCAAATGTTAAAGGTGCACTGAATATTTGCATCAAAGGCACAGGATGTACGGGCCTCACGTGTCAAGCAAAGGCAAACCAGCTGCAGCCACCTTCCCCTCAAATGAATTCTCCACTGAGTTTGCTTGATCCTGGGCGTAAAACAACAATAATTACACAGCAAGCTCATTGGGCAGGATACTGGAAAACATTCTTGTGCGTCTTCTGTTGTTCTGTAGGGCAGTAAAACTCAGACGCCAAGTAGGTTTAAATACATTTGAGCAAAAAAATTGAATGATATCGAAATATGCCCCGTGATAATACCAACCCAGCAGAAGAATGAAAAGCATGCAAATCAAAACATGGACACTCCCCATCCCAACATAACACTTCCCACAGCTGGAGAGAGGGAGCGAAAGCAGAGGAGGAGGAGAGGATGGCAAGAGGAGAGGAGAGGAGAGGAAAAGAGAGGAGATGAGATGGAGAGAAAAGCAGGAGGAGAGATTGTTGTCTGTGCTCTGGATGTCTGTTCTGTGTGTGTATGTTCTCAGGGAGTGTGTCTGTGTACTCTGTATGTGTCTGTTCTTTGGGAGTGTGTGTGTGTACTCTGTGTGTCTGTTCTTTGGGAGTGTGTGTGTGTACTCTGTGTGTGTCTGTTCTCAGGCAGTGTGTGTCTGTACTCTGTGTGTCTGTTCTCAGGGAGTGTGTGTCTGTACTCTGTGTGTCTGTTCTTTGGGAGTGTGTGTGTGTACTCTGTGTTTCTGTTCTTTGGGAGTGTGTCTGTGTACTCTGTATGTGTCTGTTCTCAGGGAGTGTGTGTGTCTGTACTCTGTGTGTGTCTATTCTCAGGGAGTGTGTGTGTGTGTACTCTCTATGTGTCTGTTCTATGTGTCTGTGCTCTGGGAGTGTGTGTGTGTACTCTGTGTGTCTGTGCTCTGGGAGTGTGTGTGTGTACTCTGTGTGTGTCTGTGCTCTGGGAGTGTATGTCTGTACTCTGTATGTCTGTGCTCTGGGAGTGTGTGTCTGCACTGTGTGTGTCTGTGCTCTGGGAGTGTATGTCTGTACTCTGTGTGTCTGTGCTCTGGGAGTGTGTGTCTGTGCTCTGGGAGTGTATGTCTGTACTCTGTGTGTGTCTCTGCTCTGGGAGTGTGTGTCTGTACTGTGTGTCTGTGCTCTGGGAGTGTGTGTCTGTACTCTGTGTGTCTGTTCTTTGGGAGTGTGTGTCTGTGCTCTGGGAGTGTGTGTCTGTGAGCGGCGCTCTGGGACTCACTGGGCTCGTGGATGCCGGGGTTGTCGCTGAACTCCAGGACGTGGAGATGCCTGCCCTCCACGCTGCGGCCGATGCTGTAGATGCGGGTGACGTAGGGGCACTCGTTGTGCACGGCGAACAGCGCCCGCACCAGGTCCTCGTAGTGGTGGTGCCGGAAGTCTATGGCCTGCACGGCGCACAGCAGCAGCGTGCCGGCCAGCGTCCAGCGCAGCATCTTTTTCCCCGCGGGTCCGTCTGCCTGCGTGAGTCCGTCTGTTCACCTGCCTGTCTTGCCCGCGTGCCTCGGCCCCTCTCTGCCTGTGTCTCCAGCGGTCTTTCCCCCTGGCTGTGGATGGGGAGAGAGAGAGAGAGAGAGAGAGAGAGAGAGAGAGAGAGAGCTCTCGCACTCCCTAGCTCTGTCCCCTCCCACTACACCCTCACGCTAATGCACTGGAGAGCAAATAAGGACAGCCCCCTCTTTCCCTCCCCCCATCTCTCTTTCTCTGCATCTCCCTCTTTCCTTCTCTCTCGTTCCCTACTTATTTTCCACTCTCTGTCTCTCTTTCTGTCTTCTTTTCCTTTTGCAAATCTCTATCTCTCATTCCCTCTTAGTTTTTTGGATCTCTCTCTCTCTCTCTCTCTCTCTCTCTCTCTCTCTCAGGACATGCTGACAGATGGAGAGCTGGTATGAAGTTAAATGGTAGTTTGGTTTCTAGTGGCTTTTGTCTGTTGGCTTGTGTCTCTGCCATTAACCAGCTTGGAAAACAATGATTATTAAATCAACCAATAAAGAGACAGAGAGACAGAGCAAGAAGGAGGGAAAAAGAGAAAGAAAGAAAGAGCAAGCAAAAGAGAGTGGGGGAGAGAAAAACAACAAGTAGAAAAGTTTGTGTGGTACTCCCAGTCACCTCTGTTTTGGGGGAGGGGGGGTGTTAGCATTGATAGCATCTGTAGCATATTAGCATTAGTGCAGTCAGTTCAACCCCACCCCCCACTCCGACAACACTGCCTCATTCATTAACTCTTGGATAAACACACACTGTAGGGGCAGGATTTCAAAAGCTCCTTCTGGGAAAGGGGGAAGCGACTCGCACTGAGGGAAAGGGTGTCCCACGCCCCCCCTCCCTCCTGTCCCAGAGCCAGCTGTCACTCACTCTGAGCCCTTAATGCTGTGTGGCAAAAGGTGGAGCATATGATCTCCGCTACACCATTTGGGGCAGTTTGTCACACTTTTGTCAGCTCTGTCATGTAAACTTTTGTGTGTGTATTTGTGTGTGTATGCATGTGTGTGCGTGCGTGTGCGCGTGTGTGTGTGCGCCACAGAAAGTTGTGACCTCATTTACAATCTAACCCTTTCCAGCAGAAGCACATTTTGTTCTAATGGTGTAATCTGGGTTCAGTTTTTTTTGGTGGGTCGGGATCGTTAGATTAGCCTTTGGAAGGCGTGGTTCTGAAAGACCGGCAGGGGTCACTCACCTTGCCGCTCTGACCTGGCCTGTCGCTCTCTCTGGGTAACATAGATATTTTACCGATGCATATGAAATAGTCTGATTATACAATACAAAACAGATTTTGAGAAAATACAATCTCTGTTTTATAGGTCACATTGAATATTCAGTCTACCAAATATATAAATCAATAAACAGACCCAGCCTTTATTATTAGAATCATTAGTAAAGATACAATCTGTTTTAGTGGTATTATTATTGTTATTATTATTATTAGTAGTAGTAGTAGTTGTATTATTAGTATTATTATTATTATTATCAGTGACAGTAGCTTGCAGTAGTAATAGTCATGGTAGTGTTATTTGTATTATATTATTATTAGTAGTGGTATTAGTAGTATTAGTGGCAGTAGTAGTGGTGGTAATATTAGAAGTAGTAGTATTAGTCGTAGTGGTAATACTCTGTAGTGGTATAGTGTGTTTCTATCATTCATACATTACTATGCTCGTATAATACCCTGACCACAATTGTTTCTGTATATAAGCTGTTGTCATCCATCCATTCCAGTTGTAAAACAGACGTTGGGTGTTTTGTGTGGAAGCCTCCTGTATACCTAACAAAGACAAAATGATGATTCTGTGCTTCAGTTTTTCTTGCCTGGGTGTCAAAACTGATCAATTTTCACCGTTTTACATGAACAATATGTGTGGCAGTTTAAGTAAGGGTCGTTGATCAGTGGTGTTTTTATTACATTATTCAAATTATAATTCTGTACATATCTAATATGATGACATTTTATACAGTAGTCTTTGTGCACCTTATACAAATCATTGTATCCTAACACAAATCTCTCTGTTGAGATTCAAACAAGTCACTGTGCAGCTAGTTTTGCTCAGGTACGGAGTGGTAGTTTTGTTTTGGCAGTATATTTCCTCAGGGAAACCTGCAGAGCGCTGGGTGTGGGGTGGTGTCGGACATTGGGCATTGGGCGCAGATTGTGGTTAGATGGTTGGGGGTAGTCACTAGACAACACAGTAGGTGTGTGTACAGTTGGCATGTGTAGAGTATTTTTTACAAATTTTATTCTGCACTTTTTTTCAGTAGCACAAAGTGCTTTAAAAACAAGTGAGTGAACAATAAGATAAAAACAAAGAATGTATACACAGTTAAAAGGCACAATTAGAGGAAAAGAAATCTAGATAATAATTAAAAGAACAATCAAGAGCTTACACACAGTTAAAAGCAGGTTGATAAAGAGTACATCTTTGAGAGGGTTTTAAAAGAAGATTCCGCTTCTCTACTCCCCTTGGGTAAATTGTTCCAGAGCCTAGGAGCCTTCGCTGAAAAATGCCCACTTTCCTTTGGAGTTTACCTTGGACTCTGGAACAGTCAGAAGGACCTTGTTATTAGACCTGAGAGGACCCTCTGTTCTGTCGCAGCTTAAAAAGTCCCCTAATATACTCAGGGGCTAACCCATAACTTGCCCTAAAATAAATTAATGACATTTTAAAATCAACTCTAAAAGTAACTGGAAGCCAGTGCAGAAAGGCAAGGCTTGGGGTTATGCGGGTCCTCTTGTTGTTCTTAGTTATAAGAGTTATTAACCAGTTGCAGAAGTGAGAGATCTTGTCGCCTTAGACCAGTATACAGTGAATTGCAATAGCCAGGTTTCGAGGTGAAAAAAAAGCATGAATAACCCCAGACAAGGATTTAAAGTTGCAACCAGGTTTCTGGAGGCAGGTTTCACATTAGAAGTAAAGGAGCCCAGATTTGTACCGATATGCTCAGATACATTATCTCCATATAGCTGTAAAACAGAGCAGTAGGCATGTGTACAGTTAATATAATAATATAATAACATATGCCATTTAGCGGACGCTTTTATCCAAAGTGATTTACAGTAGTGAATGCATACATTTTTCAGTATATGTGGCCCCAGTTGGGATCAAATCAAACCCACAACCTAAGCGTTGTCAACGCCATGCTCCACCTACTGAGCCACACAGAACCAGTTGGCATGTGTAGAATAGGCTTGTGGACAGCACAGTAGGTGTGTGTAGAATAGGCTTGTAGAGAAGGCAGTAGGTGTGTGTACAGTTGGCATGTGTAGAGTAGGCATGGTAAAGTATTTTTGATAAAGGTGTGTAGAGTGCAAAAATAATTGTATTTTATTTACATTTTTCAGTAATAAAAGTACTTTTAAGAGTTCATAACAATTGTGCTGTTGGTTTCATGCGATGCTCTGCACCTCATTGCTAAGAGTGTGCATTCCTTTCTGTTTGTATTTGGTGCAAACACTCACAGTCGCCTAATTCACTGTCACATATAATAATATATTGCATAATCATCAGATAATGAAAAAAATCTGCACAGAAACACACAGATCAGCTAATTTATTACATTATCAATTTGTCTAACGGGTTGCCCTTCACCTTGGCGACTTATATAGTTTGATCTTTAAAAAAATATATTAATATACTCAGCTAGATATACATTGAAGCGACTCAGGTTAAGTACCTTTTTCAAAGGTACAGCAGCTGGGTCACAGCTGGGAATCTAACCTGCAGTTTGCATCTAAGCTGACAGGTCCTGTTCCCCTCCACCCCATACTGCCATCCTGTAAGCTGCCACCTGTAGGGTGTGTCCTGATTATAGTCTCAACTGAACAGATCATGCTTTTCAGATCCGGAGCTATCAAAGTTTAAAATTATTCTTTTTTGTAAGGAATTTACTGGCTTCTGTCCGCATGCCGTAGAATGGACTATACTGCCCTCCAGTGGCCAACGTGAAACCGTCGGCTTGTCTGACACTGACTGCATTTGGATGGCAGGCACATAGACGTATGTATTTAAACCAGTTATAAAATACTTAGCGAGAGCACCTATCTTTCCAATGTGTTAATTCTGTGCTATTGAGATGTTTCCATTTTCATCTAGGCAGTTTTCTTCTCCTGTTCAGTGTTTAAGAGGTGTAAATGCCAACATTAGCGATTTACGAGTGTTCGTTCGTTCAACCAACCGCTATTATGTTGTTATAACTAGATCTCTGAAGAGAAAGCCTTTCCATGAATCGCACCCTCTTCGTGTCCCGAGTAAACTTAATTTGTTTATACTGCAGGAAATACTGTGATCCATACGTGACGTTTGATCGGTTGAACGATTGAATGGTTAGGATGCATAGCTTTTCACCCTCGGTTAATTCATATCAGATAATATTATTAACACAGACAAGCAAGGGTGTGGTTAAGCGAAATTCATGGTCACACCCCACAAATGTTGGAACATATAACACCCCTCATAATTTGCTGCTGCACACTGGACAGTCAATCGAATGATGATTTATTTGCTTAGCATACATCATTATCCAGGAAACGTACATTTTTACACACTGTTTATGTATAGAGCTGGATACATTTTACTGAAACGCCTCACTCGAGGGTTCAAACAGCAGTGTCACGGCAGGGACTCAACCCTACAACCATCTGGTTACCAAACCAGATCCCAAACCGAACACAATCTGGGGCACAGCCTGAAATACCCAGGCCCCGCAGTGAGTACTGCAACCGCATGCTTGCTCAGAATCCCTTATTTACACATATTTACACATTGGGAGTGAAAATATTGCTAATTTTATGGGCTACATTGTGCTGTCCACACAAAGCAGCGATGTGGGAATGAAGCGTCATGAATCTCAAAATGGGGGGAGCCATCATAGGCTCACCAACGTGGACCAATCATTGTGTTTTGCTGTGAAGAGCAAATTGTTTGAATTGTTTCTAACAATGTAGCTTCACCCATTATGGGGCTGGCTTCATGGAACATCACTGATCCCTCACTAATACAACAATGACAGAATGGGGTGTTATTAAAAACATAAATACAAATTTTAAAAATGGCAGGGGTGAGGCACATTTTTTCAAATAGAATAAACACTAATTACCAGTCAGTGTGCTTCCTTTAAGAAGAATACAAAGACCTTATGACAAAAAAAACAACTCAATATGTGGAAAAATATGAAACCCACAATAGGAACATATTTCTAATACAACAAAAAAAGATGGGATATCAAACCGTAACTTTTACTAGCACTTTTATGCATGGAAGCCTTATATATGCAAGTCTTATAGTATACTTTTAACATTTTAGGCATTTAGCACACTCTTATTCAGAGCGACTTACAATGAGTGCATTTAAAATGGCAAGAATAATCACAGCTAAAGCAAGAGATCAGTATAGCAACAATACAACAGATGCCATCCTAGATAGATGCCCACTGCACCTATAAAACAGGGAGAGCAAAGTTAGTACATTTATATATTTATATATTCAGTGGAAGTGTAGTCTGAAGAGTTGGGTTTTCAGTCTCTTGCGGAAGATGGCCAGCGATTCTGCAGTCCACCACCGGAGGGAGGGCCAGGGCAGAGAACAGGTGAGGCTGTGATGAGCGGTTGCCGGGGCGCCCGAAGTACCCCTGCTATGCCAGCAATAGTGGTTTGTATTTGATTGGGGCTGCTATAGGGAGTGATGTGTCTATACAATTAAATTAGTTTTATTATATAATTTCACAATGCATTATGCAATTCATGTTATGTATGCATTTTATCTCTCTCTTTCTATATATATATATCTCAAGTAGAAATCATTATCTTCTAATATGTTCTTTATATTTTGATATTTAAAAAATGTATCCTTTCAGTTCTGGATATTATGTTTGAACATGTATTCCTAAATCACTCTGTCCCTAAACTTACATTCTCCTGAGATTCTTCTTGTTAATGGAAGGGAAACATGAAAATTAACAACAACAACAACAACAACAACAACAACAACAACAACAAACAAGGAGCCAACGATGTTCCGGAATGACCTTTGGTTCCAGGACATCACCAGCCAGCACAGACATCGGTACGGGTGTGTTCAATTTGTGCCATGGTGGTGGGGCGGACTTGGACACCCACTCTGTAAAGAAACTGTGCATTCATGGAAGCCCAGATTTCCTTCATCTCCATCAGCAAAGTCTTGGAGAGTCCGACGACAAAGTCCTGAAATACTGGCAAGGTAGGCAGGTCGACTGAGGTACTGGGGTCTGGGGGGGGGGTGCAAAGTACTGGCCAAATGGTGCTGAGAACGATAACAATAGCTACATGCGATAACGATCTTTTGTCTGCTCTGAGTCGTAGCAGAGGATGCTGTTTCCCTTCAACAGAAACCACGGATGTGCTTTTCATTTGAGGTTAATGCCCATAGCTGCTGCTGCTGTTCTGCGGCCGGCTCCATTCCTTTGATCTGGAGATCTACGTTTTTTTTTTTAAAGGTACGGTTGCTAGTGTTACCGTTACCGTTACCGTCATCATCCTCAGCGTGACCTGGAGTTTAGGACTTGTGTTCGACACAAATCGTAGCTTTCCGCTTTCACTACCACATGAATGGAGAGACCGAGAGATAGATAGAGAGAGAGAGAGAGAGAGAGAGAGAGAGATGTAATTGGTCCTCCTGCGAGTGTCAGATGATATGTTTGCTGCGTGTGCAGGCCGGCCAGCAGAACAGCTTGAGGCAGAGCAGCAGGAGCACGACCAGCAGCAGGCTGAACAGGACCATGATGGTGACGTAGCCGGCGTGGGGGAGGGGGGGCGCGTCCGGGGCCTCGGCCGGGATCATGTTGGTGAGGTTCAGCATGTACCCCAGAGTCCAGCCAGCGGCACTGCCCCCAATCTGCACAGAAACACAGACATTCACACTCACTACCCCCAATCTGCACAGAAACACAGACATTCACACTCACTGCCCCCAATCTGCACAGAAACACAGACATTCACAGACAATCTGCACAGAAACACAGACATTCACACTCACTACCCCCCAATCTGCACAGAAACACAGACATTCACACTCACTACCCCCAATCTGCACAGAAACACAGACATTCACACTCGCTGCCCCCAATCTGCACAGAAACACAGACATTCACACTCACTGCCCCCAATCTGCACAGAAACACAGACATTCACACTCCCAATCTGCACAGAAACACAGACATTCACACTCGTTGCCCCCAATCTGCACAGAAACACAGACATTCACACTCGCTGCCCCCAATCTGCACAGAAACAGACATTCACACTCGCTGCCCCCAATCTGCACAGAAACACAGACATTCACACTCACTGCCCCCAATCTGCACAGAAACCGAGACATTCACACTTACTACCCTTCTCTCTTCGCAGAGAGAGAGACAGACTTTGAGTCATTGTCCCACCCTTCACAGAAAGACAGACTACTTATAGTGCTACAAGTAGTGTAATCAATTTTAGGGGAATGGTCCTACATTTTGTGTAAATACTCAATCCAGTGGAGCGTAGGATAGGGAAGAGTCAGTTTGATTGGTGGGCTTTCAGTCTGCGGGCGGAACATGGACAGTGACTTGGCTGCACTAAGTAGAGAAGAGATTTGAGCAAGATGTGGGGCCCTTTGGGGAAAGGATGACGGAGTGGCCAGAGGTTGCGGAGCAGTCTGGCATAAGTGTACGGTTCGATAACAGAAAGTAGGCAAGAGGGTGCAGTTCCTCTTACTGCTCTGTAGGCTAGGCTAGATCAGAGATTTGTATGTTATTTTGGACACAACTGGCTAAACATGCTATTTCGATTAGCTTTTATGGAATGGCTCATGTATATTAATAATGTACACACACATATATATATATATATATATATATATATATATAGTCAGTCTTCTTCATTAAAGCCAGAACACCAGCATTTATCTACAGACCAGAATCGATCAGGAGGAGGAGGGTGGAGCTGACCTTTTTGATAAAATGTATATCTTTCCATTTGTCGGAGGTGAAGCTGTACCCGTCCTCCAGCAGTGTCAGGATGTAGACTCCAGAGAAGCAGTACTCTGCCAGGTATTTCTCTTTAATGTGAGGGTAACTCTGCTTTATCTGGGGGTGGGGGAAACAAACAAGGTGTTGAGCCTCAAATAAAGTGAAACCAAATAGTCAGTGTTAATTAAATTACCACATTGCATTAAATATTTTACTGAGTTATGAATCCAGATCCTTAAACCACTAATCTACATTGCTTTCTTACCTAAAGGGGATGCATTCACCTGAGACCCAGTTGGGATGCTAGGTGAAGGTGTAAACAAGGTAACCAGAAGGTTGCACGGTCAAAGCCCAGGTGCGAAGTACAGTGGCAGGCTTAAGCCAAGCAGGTATGCTTCCGTTCTTCAGTAAATAATTACATTTACATTTACATTAAATAATCTGTCCTGCACATGACTTAAAATGGGTGAAATGGCATCATCCTCTGCCTAGGCGTGTAAATAGACAGTGCTTTAACGCAGCATGCGGCCTGGTGCCATGCGGTGTGCTCTTTTGCTGGGGTGGGTGACGGGCTCATGGGGTGGGGCTCACCTCAGCCCAGGGCGTGGAGCAGTACTGGCCCAGTTTCTCCTTGCTCTCTTCCAGTGTGTCTGAGGTCAGGTTTAAAAAGTTCATCACAAAGTAGAAGGCAGAGAAGGCCTGTGGAACATGCCAGAACACACACAAGGAACACACATGAACACCCATAAAGGAACGCATAACAGTTGGGACATGCCTGCATGTGTAGGTTAGTACCTCATACCCTGAACTTCATTACAATATTTAAAGCAAACCTACCCTGATATCTGACGGTTTAGTAAACGTAAATATAAATATAAAATCTAACAAAACGAACCACAAGCAATACTCGTAATAACAAAATGATAGAGTAACCCCCGCTCCAATTTTTTCTAAATCCTCCACCCCCTCCCACGAAATCTCCCCCCACCCTCTGCTCACCCCAAACTGCCCCTCCACTGGGGGCTGGAAGACTCCGTTGAAGGAACAGCGCCCCCACTCGCAGTGGCTGAAGTTGAAGATGCGCCTGACGGCGCTGTGGCAGAGTGTGCCGTTCCCGGCCCCCACGTGGGTGAAGTTGGCGTGCGAGGACAGAGCTGGTGACCCCGACACACAGGGGCTGCTGGATACGCTCTCCACTGTCCTCTCCTGACTGTACCCGGGGTGGAAGCAGGGGTCACGGAGCGGGAGGTCACTTGTCTTGGAGAAAATAAGCAACAAACAGAAAAACCACCAAGCGGGGGTTAAAGTGGAGGATGAGGAGAAAAGCAGTCCCTCCTCTCGAATCCGTACACCAGCGGGATACACACATTTGGTTGCTGAAAAACTGCGGATTCTATAGATTAACTAGATGGTCAGCTCTGTATTCCTTAGGGGTGTAACGGTGTGCGCTGTGAACCGAACGTATGCAGTCTTGCTTTAACCACTAACGCACGTGCGGAAACTTGTTTTGTGTGCAGAACTTAATTCAAAACTCATCACCCGAATGTGAATGTCACTGGTGCAAGGAAAACACTGAGTGTGGTGCAAATCCAGCCCCCAATGGCATTTAAGCAGCCTCTCACTGATAATTCAGACCGGGCCAAAGCAATAACAAACGCTGTAGGTGTTTTTATAGCAGCGGATCTGTGACCATTCTCCGCTGTCGAGAGCACAGGTTTTAAACATACATGTTTAAAGTGACGAAGCTCTGCTACGAAGTTTCCTCTCGTCCGCATTTCAGTACTTTGTTCAGTAAATGATGGCCAATTAGCCACTGAATATTGCTGTTGAAGCCAAACTTTTCCAATATTGCAAGGACAATACTTTGGCAACAGGTATATAATTTTATTAAAAGCTTTGTCTCACTATATGTAGGTAGGCTATAGTTAAATCCTATGGTTGCGGCCCACACAGCCTTTAGTGGCCCATAATTATGATTGGCCATTCCAGAACATGGGAGAAAAAGAATAATGGGGGATAAAAAATTGTTAAGAAAAAAAAAGGAAAGCTTTGTACTCCCTGACAAAAAAACTGTGATAGGATGATCCTTCGCTGACAACACCTGAAATATGACAAAGGAAGGAGCCCTGCACTCTCTGTAACTCTGCAGGCATCGCTGTGCTTCCTGTGCTGGCTTTAGTAACTTGACCAGTGAACACTTCCTCCTTCATTGGACAGTGTAACTGGCACAAAGTAACGACGGCGTGTGACTGTTCCATCTGACCACCGGAGGGCAGCAGAGGCCATATGCTGACGGTGGTCGTGCGATGTCGGGTGTTACCTGTAGCTGCTGAGCCATGGCCAGTTTGAGAGCCTGGTCCTTGCCGTAGCAGAGGAAGCTGTGGGTGTAGACGTGGTAGTCCTTCCCGTACAGACGGAAGTAGATGGAGTTCTCGGGTGACTCCACCTGCTGCTGGGAGACGAAGGTGATCTGTGTGGAAGCTCCGCCCAAGTCCAGCGCTCCCATGGTGGCCCGTGCCTACAGGTGGAGAAGGAAGAGAGTCGAGCGTGAAAGTGTGTCCTAGGGGATACACACTGTGTGTGTGTGTGTGTGTGTGTGTGTGTGTGTGTGTGTGTGTGCACTGGAGGATACGTGCCCAGCTGTGTGTCTACAGAGAGAGAGAGAGAGAGAGAGAGTGTGTGTGCGTGTGTGTGTTTGATAATCACCATGTTGCAGTTATTACTCAGGTACTTGAATGTGTGTATGTGTGTGTGTATGTGTGTGTGTGTGTGTGTGTGAGAGATAATCACCTTGTGGAAGTTGTCACTGAGGTACTTGAGCGTGTGAGTGAGTGTGTGTGTGTGTGTGTGTGTGAGTGTGTGTGTGTGTGAGTGTGTGTGTGTGTGTGTGTGTGAGTGTGTGTGTGTGTGTGTGTGTGATAATCACCTTGTGGAAGTTGTCACTCAGGTAGTTGACAGTGATCCAGCCGTAGGCTCCCTCCTCCTGGCCACTGATGATGCGAGCCCCCTGGTACAGAAATGGGTAGGTCTGCAGGAAGCCCTCTACGGAGGACAGGACCTGGTCAGACACACTCGCGTTCTCCTTCCTGTGGGCGGGAGGAAACAGAGCCTGGTCACACGTGTCCACCTTCACCTTCGGTAGGAAACGGCGTGATGTGTTGAAGCTCACTGCTCTTCATTCCTCTCTGCACCCACACCCACACCCACACCCACACACACACACACACACACACACACACACAGGCGAGGTTACCTTAGTAACCTCATCCCCGCTGTGGCCCCCAGGTAAACAGGGGTCTCACGGTGCCTCCAGATGGGGATTTCCTCCTTGGCCTCCTCCATGCATTCCCTCAGTGACAACCCTGCCCGCTCCACGCTGGACGAGTAGCTGGAGATCCCCTTTCCTGCAGGGCCCGGCGTCACACAGACAGCCGAAGGACAGGAAACCGAGGACAGGACAAACTTAGTTCCACGGGTTCAGCAGACAGAGCGCCCTCGTCCCTCACAGTGTGCCGGTCAACACCCCTACAGCACAGCGACACGGTCAACACGGCTACAGCACACTGACATGGTCAACACCCCTACAGCAGAGTGACACGGTCAACACACCTACAGCACACTGACACGGTCAACACACCTACAGCACAGCGACACGGTCAACACACCTACAGCACACTGACACGGTCAACACCCCTACAGCACAGTGACACGGTCAACACGCCTACAGCACTGACACGGTCAATACACCTACAGCACACTGACACGGTCAACACACCTACAGCACAGTGACACACACGGTCAACACGCCTACAGCACAGCGACACGGTCAACACCCCTACAGCACACTGACACGGTCAACACGCCTACAGCACAGCGACACGGTCAACACGCCTACAGCAGCGACACGGTCAACACACCTACAGCACTGACACGGTCAACACACCTGCAGCACAGTGACACGGTCAACACACCTACAGCACAGTGACACGGTCAACACACCTACAGCACAGTGACACAGTCAACACGCCTACAGCACTGACACGGTCAACACCCCTACAGCACTGACACGGTCAACACACCTGCAGCACAGTGACACGGTCAACACACCTACAGCACACTGACACAGTCAACACGCCTGGCACAGCACAGTCAACACACCGCAGTCAACACACCTACAGCACTGACACGGTCAACACACCTGCAGCACACTGACACGGTCAACACACCTGCAGCACACTGACACGGTCAACACACCTACAGCAGATGTGCCAAACACCGTTACGCAAGGGCTATGTTTCTGCCATTTCCACTCAAACCAATGTAAATGAGGCAGAATACATTGAATTCCAGCATATTGCAAATATTAATAATATAATATATGCCATTTAGCAGACGCTTTTATCCAAAGCGACTTACAGTAGTGAATGGATACATTTTCAGTATATGTGGCCCCAGTGGGGATTGAACGCACAACCTAAGCATTGCCAACGCTGTGCTCTACCAACTGAGCCACAGAGAACCACGTCTATAACCACACTAGAGAATTACCTCTATTAAATATTAACTCACCATTATTAACTCACCAACTGACAATGTTCCAATAAATAAAATATTCCTGTGAATATGTGCCCGGGACAAACGTCTTTTATAAATCGGAAAATTGTTCAAAATAGAGTGAGTAAATTAGTAATTTATAGTAATTAAGAGCAGAGATTAAACTTCATGATGGAGCAACATGGGGAGAGGAGAGGAAGACAGGGGATAGTGTGTGTGCGTTTGCGTGCCATGCCACACCACAGAGGTCAAAGGGCACTGGGGTCATGACCTGGGGATTGTGGTTTTGAATTTTAAACAAATTATTATTTTAATTATAAAGACATCAGGCAGGTCTATAAAAATCAAGAAATGCAAATAAATGACAGGAAGGAGTATCGATACATTCTCCTTTTTCACAAGTGAAAAATAACTACCTGAAGAAATAGAATAAAATAAATTAAATGAAACAGCCTCTTGACTGTGAAATTCTAACAATGGAGCCACAGAGGTGTGCATGAATTTCAAGAGAAGGTGCCGTACTACGGCTGTAAATATGATATACAAATATGGCCCTTCTTTGGTGCCTTTGTGAGACGATAAAACAAATGCAGACTTCGTTCCTGTGTTTGAAATGGATATCTTAAATGAATGCAACACAGGAACTAGTGGGTCTTCTCCTCAAGCACAGAGAAGAAACGGTCGGACCGTAGAATCACACAGCGTTTTAGAGCCCTTTTCCACTGCACAAAAACAAACGAGAACTAGACCTAACGGGAACTAATGCTAGTTTCGGTTCTAGTTACCGTTTCCACCAACTTCAGGGAAAACTGTTACGGTTTGCACTAATTCAGAGCAAACAACAGCAACGCAAAGGAATGATTTTTCACTTAATTTTGGTTAAGCTGCCATATGAAAAAACGTATCACTTGATAGCAAGCTATAGCAGAATAGGGACTAGACCAGTGAAGGGGATAGTTACGAGTATGGATGGTTACCATGCCGTGCCATACGTGCTGTCGGTGGATAAACTACATTGGTTGACCTAATGTAGAGACACTAGCCAGATACAGGACGCTTCCCAACAGCACTGTGGTGCCTTATAACCCCACCGTCTGCATAGCGGACAACGCTCCTGGTAGCCAGTAACTTTTCCCAAATGTCACAGAATTTGTCAAGAAGTTAACCATATGAACAAACCCGCGCCCCCCATAAAATACAGCTTCAGACATGCCAGAACCTTTCACAATACATGTGTGTTCCTGTTCATACACACCTTTCACGTCACACTCGTGTATCTGCTGCACCATTCCTGTGTTGTTCTCTTTTTCTGCTTGCCACCTGTAGATGTAGACCGCGGTGTGGGAGGAGCCAGCATCCAGCACGATTCCATACTGCAGAGCACAAAGTGGAAGTGCCAGGTGATTAAAGACTGTTTCATACTGTGTGGCGCAGAGAGACAGTGATTAAAGACTGTTTCATAGCTGGGCTTGTAACTAGGTTGAGGCATTCCCAGATGGGGACAATGATTAAAGACCTGAATTTTCAGTAAAAATATCCAGCTGTATAAATGGATTGTGTAAAGAAATGTAAACTGTGTAAGTCACAGAGACTAAAGTAAAATTAAAAACTGTTTCATACTGTGTAGAGCACAGAGACAGTGATGCTAAAGATATGCTGTTTGGCTGGACACTGACTTTAACATGACCAGAGATGCTGTTTGGATAAATACTGACTGAAATGTACTTCTGTACCTTGTACTTCTGGGGTTGAAGGGGTTTGTTCTGAACCACGGCTGTTGCCACCAAGGCGATGATTCCCAGGGCAATGAGGATGGCGATAAAGATGATCAGAGGCCTATGCCATGGGTTCTTCTCTTTCATCTCTGAGAGAGAGAGAGAGAGAGATAAAGAAAGAACCTTTCATGGAATGTCTCATGTATTTAAAGTTATCATTATTCACTGAAGTATTTTGCAGATGCTTTTAATCAGGGTGACATACGAGGCCAATACTATATGAATCACAGGAGCAACAAGAGCAACATTTACAGTACGTTGTGCACATTAACAATACAGTTACGACAAACAGGAATTCAACTAAAAAACATTCCTGAAATTAAAGAAACATAACGTGCCTAACAATGACCATTAAGTGTAACATGTTCATGCTGAAATTAAAATGGACACACAATGCCAGGCAGGGCAATGCAAAGGCAATGCTAACCTGCACCACACTGCTGTAATCACGGTAACAGTGTTCTTAAAGAGCTGCGCTACACTATACCAGAATGGACGGACTTGAGGATTAGGTCATGTGGTGTTTCGGCTGTTCGTACATGCCAGTGCATGGTTTAGCACAGAACCCCACAGCCTGGGGACTTTAATTTGCCCTGCGGATGCCCCTCGGATGCCACAGAGCAACGTGTTTCCCCAATGAGCCGAAACGTGTTCCTTCCTGCTGTGTGTGTGTGTGTGTGTGTGTGTGTGTGTGTGTGCTTCATGACTAAGGAAGCGGTCATATTGACAAGCCCAATGCGATCCACAACGCTTCAGCGTAGCTGAGTTAAAACAGCAATGTCTTGCAATGACTCTCGTTTATTAGACCATCGGGCTCTATGGTCTAACGCTGCCCCGCGGCTCGACAGAGCTGGATGATCTAATGAACCGGACGCATTGTGGAGCATGTGGTACGTGTATGTTTCATTCTTTATTGTTGAAGCATTGTTTTCAAGGAGATGAGTGAAGGAGACTTAGGGAAAGGTGGCACTTATACTTATAATATAACACTGTGACTATGACAGCAAATTAAACTGATATAAATACCATAACTGCCGGGTAACTATCTGGAGAAAAGATCAGTTACATTACAGGCATTTAGCAGACGCTCTTATCCAGAGCAACTTTACAATCCATTTATACATCTGGATATTAACTGAAGCAATTCAGGTTAAGTACCTTGCTCAAGGGTACAACGGCAGTGTTGTTCAGTCCCCAGGTTCAGTTCCCGACCTGGGGATTGAACCTGCAACCTTAACGTTGCAAGCCCAGTTCCCTAACCATTATACCACACTGCCAGCCCAGTTATTTGAGGCAGTGAGCACCTGAAGCAAGAAAATGCTCTGCTATCTGAGGGGTGAGACGCACTTTGGAAGAACATCTGCGCAAGTGGAATGTTTCCCCAGCATGCTACGCCCCTCCCTGCAGGTACAAACCAACACAATCTGGAATTCTGGAAACAGGAGGTCACGCCTGACTGGTCTGTCTGGCAGAGAAGGCTTTGAGGGCCCTGACATCACACCGCTTCCAATTGCGTCATTCCTCCAGATGTTTAAACAGCTGTCTGTGGCCATTTTCTTTCCACACAGACAAACTTCTGATTGTCTTGCCGATGGTAACAACAACAGGCAAATCTCAAAGAAGCACCATACGTGGCTGGTTAGTCACTAATTTTCTTTAAGGAGCATCGTGAAGCCAGCCCAATGCCAAAACAACATGTTTTAACTAAACATGACATTTCAACTAAGCATATACGACGTGCCTATTAACTACATGCATGTAGTTTGCGAGGATTACGCATATTTATGGATTTAACGAAGAAACGTTGATCAAAAGCACGCTAATTATTCGCTCATTATCAGCGCATTGTGTCTTGCACTGTATTTTCCCACTGTTTACAAACAGACAATTTTATTTTGTTCTGAATATATGCTATATTTTTCCCTGACTCAGGAATGGAGATTATTTCAATGTTCGTTACTGAGAACGACAGAGAAGCACCAGGTGTTCCATTCTGCACGCCCCATTTTCTCCCACGCACCTCAGCCTCCACACAACAGAAACACGCCGTCGCGGGCCATGCAGTGGCCTTTGGAAAACGATTCAGATATCAAAGTAAAAAGAAGGGCATAGAAAGTTATGATAAAAATCCGTGTCACCCTGTATGGAAATATGAAATAAACATTATTGTCATTTTAATATACACCCTTGCACGTTTTATATATACACGTCTGCAATACAGTAATATATTGTATACTGTACATATTGCAGAATATCAATCTAATTAACCCTGATTGCGCATTTTACATGCGGATGCATTCAATGAGGGAACGAATTATCGGACGGCACATTTGCACTGGGGTCGAAAGAATGAGCCACTGTTTTCCAAGCAGGGCAATGAGGCTATTGAGATGCATTTTCCCCTTCCCAGAAGCACGGTATGCAACAAACCAATCCTTCTTCGCAAATGCAATAAAAAGCGATATGAGATGTAAAAATAGGCCTGCCTGGCTCTGTTAATAATGCACTTATGTTCTCGAGTAACACCTGCACTCGCGAGCAGCCCCCCTTCAAGTGCGCGCCTCTGGGGAGAACTAACAGCGTAAACACGATAAGAAAAGAAATTCACGAGGTTACATCTGCAGGTGTGTAAAAATCCCCGGTGTGCGCAAACAATATTATAGCTGTGGAAGCCATATGGCCTCTCTGTAGATGAAAGACCGCAAGTTTTCCCAAGAGAACAAAAATCTAAATTTTAGACCTTTAACCATGGATATAGCGTGTATCCCAGTGTTAGTGCATACTATAGTACACGTCAGCGGCGCACCATATACGTAGCTTTCTCTGTTTCAATTAGTTCATGCAGAGTTAATAGATTCACGCATTCAGGAATCCTTGCATCGATGTATGCAAAACAAACCCGCTTATGAATAGCAACGACAATTCAACTTTGAATGCATCTGCCCACGTATAGTATAATAACTTTAATCATGCGTTAAAAACTAGAACACGAATAAGCCCCAGACACAAAGATTAAATGCGATTCGGTTTATGGGCATTTTGTGAGTTCTGGTCAATGGTGAATGCAAGTCGGAGGAAGTCACGTTAACCCGCGGATTAAAGTGTATATATATTTTTTACCTCTATAGCCTGCCTAAAAGCCAAGATTTCACCGTACAGTAGGCTACATTGGGAAGTTAAAACCTCTTCGGACTGACAACTTTCTCAAATCAATACTGGGTAAAACAAAGTCTGGCACAGGGAGACAAGTTTCAAAACAGACATATAAAGTGAGATACTGCTTACCTTTCGGGTTAGATAGCTACAGGGCCAGGACTCCGCTATTTCCTAAGAATATAAATATAGCCGCCTGATATAAACGTCGTGACAAGATTGTGGTTTGTTATATATTGCCGGCAAGGAGAACGTGTCCCCCCTTCAGTTGAGAAAGACCCCTTCGGCGTTTTTCACGGCATTTCCCTTTAGTTGGAGGCCAGCAAACTTACGAGCGTTGGCATGGAAACACTACTGAATAGTGCGTATGGGAGCGCTCACTGGCCGGGCAGACAGGGCTAATCAATCACCACCCCAGTCACGATAAAGAAGCTGGATTCCCCGTCGCTTGTTCCACTTTCTCGTCAAAATGTCCCCTCTCACATTTCAGGAAATATGTGTGCTGTGGCTCAGGAAGCGGGCCATTTCACATGTAGCGATAAATGTTTCTTTTCCCCAGGAACTCCCAGCTATTGTGTGAGCTTCATTGGGAGTGAAAGCAGGAGTTCAAGTTCTGCGTTGGTGACGTCGGTGGTGCGCGGGATCGGAATTCCCTCCGACCCTCTCTGAAAGTGTAGCTTGAGAAAAAACGTTCGGGGGAAGGAAGACCCACGTGAGTCGAATAACGACAAGAGCACAGACTGAACACAGCGATGACCACAGAGCCCCGAACCACACTCGGAGGCAACTGAATGCGGTCTCATATCCGAGATCATGACTTTCGTTTCCTTGCAAGACTGCACTCTTTTCACAGCGTCGCTACACATAGCCTATTAAGAAAAATAATGTCTGCTTACATTTTACGCAACTTTCCAAATAAACAGTAGTAACTTTTACTCTTAAAAGTTAACAGTTAGTACAAAACATTTCCTTTTAAGTCGAATTATTAAACGGGTGAGATCATTCATTGCCATGATTAATATAATCAGAGGTATGCGGCATAATAACAGCAAAGGCAATCGGCTTGCGGCTTTCTGCAGTGGTTGGCTTCCCTTCAACGGCTGCACAGTACCTATTATTGAACTTTTCGGTTTTTTTTGTAAATCCATTGTTTCTCTTTTTATCGCCAAGATCTTGGCCAACCTATCCTGTAATTGTTCCAGAACCCACACAGGAGCTGTACCACAGAGCGTATATTAATGTATGTATTTTGATAAAGCCTCACACAGGCTTACTGACAGGCATATTGCTGCATTATGCAAACTGTACTGCAGTCAATTAGTGCAAATTGTAATGCAAACTTTTTTTGGGAGGACACAAATACACAACCTCTGTCCTTGATGTAAAGCATCTGAATGCTTGTATCTGGACAATATTTTGTCAATAAGGCATTACTGGATTTAGAGCACAGAGATTAATCATGATGTTGCAGCACGAAACGGCGAGTCACACACCTCCAGGACACAACTGCAGCCAGGTTTTATGCCACAAATGGATATTGCCACGGTCAAACTTATGGGTTAAGGAGACATCCAGCTCACTAAACCAAAAATCCAGCTCTCCCTTACGAGGGACCATTCCGAAACTCCACCCTTGGATTCAAATCCACCATCACCAGAACCAGGGCTGAGAGTTCTAACCACTGCCAAACACTGAATCCCTAGATTTACAGTGTGTCACTTCAGGGACATTCAAAGGTAAACATTGCCTTGATGATCATCAAATTACGGCCAAAGTAAATTGCTGCAGGTAGACATCAAGTTATGAAAATGGTTGATAATGGGTGAAATGCATCGTCTGTAAGTTACTCTGGATAATGGCTTCTGGCAAGCAAATTAAATAAATCAAGTGTAAACTAGTCTCAGCCTTTTGGGATTTCCCCAGGGAGGGAAGGTGCAGGAGTCATACAGGCCCTGAGGATAGCTAGGGCTCCCCACCACTGCTGCATGCCTGTGCGGGCCTGTCCCACCACAGTATGCCATCTTACTATGACTCTGACAGTGGGGGCCCATTGTGAGGTCATGCATAACAATACCACATGGGGCAGCCCTGTGCACAGGTACACCACTTTAATGTTATCCTAGCAACAGGGGCTCATTGTAATGCCATGCGTTATCGGTGCCACAGGGAAAGCTGGGTTCTTCCACAGCCAATGAAAACAGTGTCTCTCCCCCATTAACAACAAAAACAAACCACAGGAAAGTTCTGTTTATCTAAACCGGGACAGGAGGTGTACTGCTGTCTAACAAGGAGGGTGTGATAATTTAGAAACAGACAGTTTGTGGAAGAAAACAAGGAAAATGTTTGACCTTGCTTCACCCCCCACATATAAATTCAATGAAGTTATGAGCTCAACGGGATCGAGTTTGAGAACCAGTAATCTATTTATAGCTAAATATGGTATAAAAAGCATCTGCTAAATGGCATATACTATATAGGGCCCTACCAAATTCACGGCCGTGAAAATTGTGTCACGGCCCGTGAAATTAGGCTTTTGCCGTGAAATCAACCACCTGCTGTGAAAACACTTATTTTTAGACAAATTGAGTGGTTAACACGAATTCCTTCAGCTTTGTATCAGTAGAGCTGTGGGAAAATGCTGATTGACATTTTCTGATTGACATTTTGCATTGATTGCAAACATCTGGGGCATTAACAATCAAAAGTTTTGAAAGTAGCAAGCTAGTATTGATTGGTTAAATTACAAACATTAGCTAATCTTTATATTTTTCCAGTCTTTATCAAACTATCAAAAATGAGCAAGTCAAAAGCTTCCAAAAACATGACAGCAGTCGATCGACAATGCAGACAATGTTCACGCACACAGAGGAATACATTTTTGTACCTGCTGTAATGTCTCTTTGGATCACATAGAGCCACAGCTCCACGAAGCGGGCCTGCACAGAACGCACGCTGCAGGAGGATGTTGCAAAGTTGACCGAAAGCACAGACTGCTGTCGTTTGGCTACTATGGAGTCAAGGCATTCGCCAGTGCCAACATACCACTGGGAAAACTGGACCATCCCAAGATGAGGGACTACTCTCAGCACAATGTTAAGAATGCTGGTTCTCTACCAACTGCAAATAAACTGCGGCAAGACTACCTTCTAAGGGTGTTTGAGGCACATGCTGAGGAGGTCAAATCAAGACTACCTTCCAAGGGTATTCATGCAAATCCTTTTCGATCATTTCTGACGAGTCCACGGACGACCAAGACAATTACGTGTTGCATGTCATTTTAGATTTTTTATCAGACGAGCCTAGAGATACTCAAACAGAGACTATTACAACGGTGCATACAGACTGCATTTACCCAAACAATTTTGACTTCAACAATGTGAGTGCTTTTATTAGCGACAGTGCAACTTACATGACAAAGTCATTCAGACTTAACAGATGTTTTTATTCGTTTATGGTAATGCTGTGAAATTACACGTTTTTTCTCTCTCACAATTTCCATGAAATTAGGCATATT
Source organism: Aldrovandia affinis (assembly GCA_029706075.1). Classification (NCBI taxonomy): domain Eukaryota; kingdom Metazoa; phylum Chordata; class Actinopteri; order Notacanthiformes; family Halosauridae; genus Aldrovandia; species Aldrovandia affinis. Next base: position 896,028 of record JAINUG010000226.1, read on the forward strand.
GGAAAATGTAAGTCTGTGAAATTCACCATGTATGTAGGGCCCTACATATATACATATAAAACGTATAATGGCATACCTTTACTGTAGGGTCTGAAACAATGCTTGGATATAGCCCCAAATCCAGAGCTCCTTATTAAACACAGCCTCAAAAGCAGAGCTCCTCCCTGGAGCCAGTCTCCTAACCAGAGTTCCTCACAGAGCCTCCCAGAGCAGACCCCAGGGATGGTATAACACAATGCAATCCCACATGAAACCCTCAGTGTTTATGATTTTAATGCATTAAGGCACAATTTATGATTTTTTTAATGCCCAGTGAACCAGGCAGACTGGAGCCCGTTACAACGCTCAGAATAATTTTTACAGAGTGAAAAAATGTTGGTCCAAAGGCTTTGTTCTTTTTCCGACTGAACAATGGAAATTGTATGTTAATGTGACAATGCACCCTTCATTGCAGTGTGCTGATTGGCTAGGTTTTTTGAGGATTTACCCTACATGTTTGCAACAGGGTTCTTTCTGGCTAATGGAGCCCTTTCTGTCCTTCTGGTAGCTGGCCAATGCAGTTTATTTTTTGGGGGAAATTCACCTGGAAGAACTCCCCACATCTTGGCTGAACAAGAACTTTTAAGAGTGTCGTTTAAAAAGGGGGCTAATTCATTAGCCTAGCAAACTAGCAGTAGATTTAATCAATGGCTGATGTGTCACTAACTCAATATCAGTCAGCAATAGCAATACATGGTGATTCAAGTGAGGAAAACACACAACAGTCCTCTTCAAAGTCATGAATCATTATGATGCCTGATGGGTAATTGGCAGCAATTTTGTCCAGGATGCAGCTTAACAATGGTGGTACTATGTAACCTCCAAACCCTCAAGGGCTTGGGGTCGTAACTCTGTTATTGCTACACTGATTCACTGAACTGTGTCGTATCTAGATTGAAAAAACACATAAGAAGCCAAGAAGATTGTTCGCATGGATGATTAAATATCTCTTAAAGGAGGTTTGAATGAGGCATGTTTGAAATGAAAACAATATAGATATTTTCACTGCAGGGCCTGCACCACTGACTAACACCCTAACCCTAACCCTAACCCCAGGGGTTAGCCACAGAATTGTCCACACTCATGGCTACCACCACAATGTTGTCGCAACGTTCATGCAACATTCCAAACATCGCTCAGTCTGTAGTCTCTCAAGCTCAGTAGCATTGTTTTAGGGAAACACCTTGTTTGAAAACACCACCACCCCTAAGGAAAAACTATTATCATACCAATACTGTACTCACAAATTACATACTTTGCTCAAGGATACAACAGCCAGTTTTCACACCAATGGCTCTAGGGTACAAGGTACATTTTGTCAAACAGGCCTCAACACTGCTGCTGAATGACTCTTTTGTAACTGTAGCTTTTGAGAGGAACTCATGACCCCACTTCAACAAGCGTGACAGGCAATGATGTGTCGGGCAATTAAGATATTCTCAAATTTAGGGTGTGGCAGCTCTGAATCCAGCAAATATCTTCTATTAATTATCCCCTTATAACAGGTTACCACTCTGAAAGATAGCCCAAGGGAACAAGGAACAGAAGAGTTGTAAATGTATAAAAATAAACACATTGAAATGATGAATTATTATTAAAGATGATCTCCAGATTCATTGATAGGTTAGTTGAACATTAACCTGTGGAATCAACCTGCAAATCAAAACTAACTCCAAATTAAATGTAGGATTGAATATATTTATTAAATAGGATACAAATGACACATTCAACAAGAAACACAAATAAGAAACATACATTCACTTGTGAGTATAGGCTCACTACTTATAATTAATTAAAAAGAATACATGAAACAAGAAATTATATTGAGAAATACCAGCAGAGAGAGAGAGAGACCAGATAACTAGAACTTCCAGTTTCTGCATGAAGGGACAAAAGAAAGGAGATAAAAATAAAAGATGGAACACACATAATCAAGGAACCACCACAAAACAAAAGAAGAAAACCCTTCTCTTCTCCAAACCGAACAGAAACTGAAATAGCCCTCCTCTCCTGTCATACAGGTATATCCACCTCACTCAACAGAGCGGTGAACTCTGACCCTGATTGGATAACACTAGAGCACTGAAGCGGCCGGATTCGTGTATGGCAAGGACTGGCTTATCTAAGGTCTGAGGAATTTACTTTTTTTTAAAGGTAACTAGGTTGGCAAAAGCGGGACTAAGTACCACAATATTATTATCTAAATGTTTGATGTTTAAGGCTCTTGTTAAGGAGACCAAACACCAATTCCAGACAGGGAAGCCTCCATGACCATTACTTGCTTGAGATTAAGATATTCAATTGATATTGTCGATTGTACGTCACAAATTCAAAATTAAACAACACAGAACTTTAGGGAATTCAACTTTAGGGAACTCCAAATGGACAAAGTGTTAACTCTCTGGGTCATGGTGACCAAGATGACTCACACTATAATATACACACTTGGGTGCTTCCTTCAGAGGAGTAATAAAACATGTCAGTGACAGGGAACACCAGAACAGCCTAGATGTGTTTGTGCATATTAGCGCAGTCGGTGTGTCTTTGATGTCTCCTTTGATGTTTGGAGAGGGGAGAGAGAGAGAGGGAACAGACGCAAGTAGGAGATTTAAGCTAGAGAGAACAGGCAACTTTGTTGCAATGAAGTATTGCAAGTACCCTGAACCAATAACCTAATATCAACATACTGTCCCTCTCTCATATTCCATATAATAAAAAAAGGACACATGCTTTTTGGACAAAAAAAAGAAATGGGTTGGAGCATGTTTTTGACGCAAGTATATTATAGGACCCATGCCTCTTCCTTTTGGGGATGAGGGGGGACACAATTTGCCTGCCTCCAAAGCAGGCAAATCTGGCAAAAAAAATACTCTTTTTGGCCCGTAAATGCATTCTGTTAAACTGGATCAAAGATTCCCCGCCCACAATAAATCACTGGTAAACTGACATTTTTCAAATTCTCCTTCTCGAGAGATTAAGTGCTCAACTGAGGGAGGATAACTGTCCTCTCCAGACAATCTGGGCTCCCTTTACATCTTTGTTACCTCTTGAACTTGATAATATACTAATCAGTGGGCAGACTGTGCTGAGATGGAGGTCATATGGTAACAAAAGTGACTAATTGTCTGTCTATTGCTACATATCACTGGCTGTCTATTTATTTACTTATTCTCTATCCTCTTGTTTAATATAATTGAATCATTTTAATTTATTCCCCCCAGTTTCTTTATTGGTGTTGTAGTGTTATTTGTCTTATGCTGATATTGTAGAGTTGTTTGTCTTGTACTGTATTGGTATTGTAATGCAGTCTAGTCTGTCTTGTAATGTTGTAGGTATTGTATTGTCGTTTGTATCTGTGATAATATCGTTAAAACCAAATCAAAAAATATATATATAAAAAAACCTGATAAACTTCTGAGGTTTCTGTGCACGAACTAGACCTTGTACTGTTTGAATAGCAAAGGGAATCTTTCCCATGGCAAACACCAGCCAAGCTAGAGGAAAAGGCCCTCGTATCACAGCAGGAGAACTTTATCACAGTCAGCGAGTCTACCATACGGGAGCCAGACCAAACAGTCCTAAGTCTGCAAGAATTTCTTCCAAGACAATCGTTCGGTTACCAAGGAGACAATAAACACCGCCACATAAATATACCCACTGATGTCCTGTGCCTGATTAAAGTACTTCCTCTTCCACTTTCCTGTTAAGCTTTGACACATATTACCAGTATCCCTTTTTTCTAGAACATTTCATCATAAAGCATTCTTGTTATTTTACTGAAAAGTCAGCAAGAAGGAGAAAACGAGAACAGGATAACTCACTACCGTCTGTATTGCACTAAATCACCTCACCTCAACTCGGCTCACCTGGTCCGAGTAGATGATCTGCATACTCCTAAACTCTCTCCTCTCAGTTAATCCAGGGTCGCCATCCATTCAAGGCAAAGGAAAGACCCACGGGAATTAAAATGTGTCAACGGCACAGCCAGTGCTGCGTGTGACCTGTGGCCGGGTCCCCGGCCGGCGTAGGCGAGTCTGTGTCTCTCGCTCCTCTCTGCTACCCCCCAAGGTTTGCGGTTCCTCGAGTCTCCGCTCTCCTGAACCCAGGGAATTGCGTGGAGGGTACATGTGTCTGCCTGTCCTGCATTTGAATAACTGGGTGATGTAATGTGGATCTTCAGCCCTTGACACATATGAAGCTGTTCCAGGTAATCCTTCGGGCGAACGAAAAGAACATTCCGGTGTGGGATGTGGCTTGTATGGGAGGAAGATATAATTGCAAGCAATAGCCTACAGGTTAACCAGACTCTTCTGTGTCCTCTGCTCTTCTCTTTCTTATGATGGTTTTGGATCAAAGTCATGGATTTCTAAAGGGTACACTCTACCTAAACACTGTTTATGCAATATGACCCAGGCTTTCTTTATGTTTTAAATCAATTAGGCAAGTACTGTCATGCCTGTAGCTATTTGCATACAACCCGACACTGTGTCAGTGCACATTTGTGGTGGAATTAAAAATGGCCAGAGGGATTATTTATTTTTCAGGTTCATAGATTGTACAATAATGTATAATCCATGAGTCTCATTCATGAATCATACAAGGATCTTGTGTTTATGAACGGATTCTCTTTTTTTAGCCAAAGCCCTTTCGCGCCTCAGTGTTCACACTCCCATCTCAGTTCACACTCTTCGTAGAGAATTTAATTTCTTTCACAGCCTCTCCTAGCACTTAAAGGCCTCTACATGCTCACGATGTTGCATTGATGTTGCAAAGGGTGTTGCAGAGGGTGTTGCGTACCTAGCACAAAAATCTAACTTGCGACATGTCCCGTAGATGCTGCACAGCATTGATTGGTTGGTTAGCGAATGGAGGTGGAGCTGTCATGGTCATACTTCATCGAGCTAGTACATAATTTTTTGGCATTTTACATTTTAAGCATTTAGCAGACGCTTTTATCCAGAGCGACTTCCATCCAGATTAGGGGAGAAAGATAAAAGCAGCGATTTTTTTAATTCTGTGAAAAGACAATCTTTCATTTCCCTTAATACATTAACATTATTTTCAAGAGTCGTCTGCTGGTTCCTTTGTTCCACGTGAATTTACTCTATTATCTTGAGGTGCATTTTTACACTCATAAACTCCTGGTTCTGCCATGTTGAAACCTTCCTTCATCTAACTAACACACCTGTGCCACATATAAGTGAGGGGTATCACCATAATGCTTTGTGGGGTATCCCATAATTGCTGGCTTGATTGGAGTGGGTATTCAAGGCCACGATAAACTGTTGAACCCTTGCTGATATCCATTCCCTAAGCCTATGCTGTTTACATGCAGGCGTGACCCTGCCCATCTCTTCTGACGACTGCAACCTGTTTTGAGTCTTACTATTTCTTTTGTAGTTCATTGTGCTATTTGTGTACCTAAATGGCAGTAATCCATGGCGTTGACGGTTATGAGTGATTCTGTCGTGAAAGACAAAGCATTAGCAAGCATGTGAGGATTTGTGCACCACAGTACTGGCATTCAGCCTGGGATCGGCCCACTGACTTCATCACACTTGAATGAATGGCAAAGTGACACAGTATTTACTGTTGTCCAATTACCCAAGTTGCTCAATGAGCCGGAGGACTGTGTCTGCGTCACACCAACAAGCAAGTAGGATTAGCCACAGTACACTGACAGAGGGGTTGACAGTGCAGGAGTAGCAACAGTACGCTAAAGGTTAATGGTGCAGAATTAAAGACTAATGGTGCAGAATTAGCTACAATATGCTAACAGAGGGACTTACATGTAGGATAAGTCACAGTACACTAACAGATGGGTTGACGGTGCAGGATTAGCTACAGTACACAGAACACAGGGCCTAAAATGGCGAAAGCGTGGCATGTGCAGCTTGCCATTGCTTTATTTGGGGGTGGGGTGGTGAGAGGACCCCTGATGTCACGGAGAAGGAGCTGAGAATGCAAGGAGGGGTTTCTGTGTCTGGCACGCTATGTGCTACATGGTCCCTGTGGGCTTGTGGTCTGATGCTGGTTATCTCAAACTTGGCAAGTGTGTGGCATGGGGGTTGGGCGGTTCCCCCAGTCTTGTTTTCCTCTAGCTGGTTCCTTTGGCTACGGTATGTCTGCAAAGGTCTGAAGGTGCCGTTTTTATTCTTTTTAATCTCAGCCCTTTGGTGGTAAACACCCTTAAAAGGAAAGTTGGAGAATGCAGTCCAAAAAGTGATTGTTTCCCTCTCACGCACGCTTACCAACCGTCTCACTGACTCTTAATGACTGACTGACGGATTCATGCATGCTCGCTCACTGACTGACTCACTCGCTTTCAAAGACTGGCTGTCTGACACACTTCTGTATGAGAAAGGGACTGCAGCTCAAAAATCTCCCCTGATCCAACATGCAGAATCATGGTTGGCTGTTGGTGAAGACCCTTTGTTTAAACCGTCTGAGCCAATCAGTGAACAGGAGGGTACAACGTGAGGATTGTTTGAGCTTCTGCGTGAAGTCAACACCATGGCAGAAAAGGTACAGGCAGCACTTTCACCACCCACTCTTCAAAACTGAATGGAAGCAAATGGTAGCAAAGCTATAAAAAAAACAATCAAACAAAACTTGCAGGGCTTATATATAGATGCTCAAAAGGAAACATGAGCAGGTGATTAGCCACCATTTGAAATCATATTATTATTTTAAACGATTGTACTGTTAAACTGAATCCAGCTACAGTTATTGCTAAAAGCATCAGCACTGCTGTGTCTATCCTACATTGGCTATTATATCTGTTGTGAAATGTGAAGTGTGGGAAAAGTTTGACTTGAATTTTTTATAATTTCCCTTAGATTGTGAAGGACAAGTATGAAAGCCTCTTTTCCTATAGAGGCCCTGAATGACACAGATGTTTTGTGGTGTTTGACTGGATTAACATTTGAATTTAGCCAGGCAGGTGTACCAAATCCCATCAGACCCACAGATCACGTGTCCCAGTTTGACGCCTCTGACACCTCACAAATTGTCTCAAAACAATGCTTTCATAATGACATCATCAGCAGGCCCCTGCCTGATTGGTCCCAGTTCACACATGTCTGCTGGGGCAGAATACAGGAAGCCCTTACACTTTGTTGGTTCAGCCATGTCTGATACCTTACATCACTCCGCCCTACATCACTCACTCTTCATCACATCACTCTGCCTTCCACTCTCTCGCTGAATGATTGTCGCAAGCACTCGGCAATTTATACTTCTGCGCGACCTAAGACATGGTGTCCTTACACTTCTGTACACTAGTAGGCGTCAATGTATTGAACAAGGTCGGTAAAGTTTTCATGAAAGCAGGGAAACTCCTGTACCTTCAAACTTCTTCAGCCAATCTTTCCTGAAGCTGGTTCATTTTATACCGTGTCGAACAAACGATGCTAGCTATCTATATCGTTAGCTACTGTTAGTGAGCTTTATTTAGCCGCGATACCAGGTTGCTAGCTAGATAGATATCGATAGTTTTGCTTAGTTAACGTTAACATAGATATATACAGGTATGGTATCCAGCTGCCAACAACGATGTCTATCGCTGTATTACTGCACTGTCTATCGCTGTATTACTTCACTGATCTCTTGTGTGAACTATGATTGTTCTTACCATGCATTAATACACATCTGGTAAGTCGCTCTGGATAAAAGCGTCTGCTAAATGCTTAAAATGTAAAATGTAAAAAAATTATGTACTAGCTCGATGAAGTATGACCATGACAGTTCCGCCTCCATTTGCTAACCAACCAATCAATGCTGTGCAACATCCACGGGACATGTCGCGAGTTAGATTTTTGTGTTAGGTAGGCAACACCCTCTGCAATACCCTTTACAACATCAATGCAACCTCTGCAGAGGATGTTGCGTTGCAGTCGCGTTGCAGTCGAGTGAGCATGTAGAGGCCTTTAAGTGCTAGGAGAGGCTGTGAATAAAGCCCCCGGCTTCAGTGTGAACTGAGATGGGAGTGTGGACACTGAGGCGTGAAGATAAGATAAGCGCACACAGTGCTTCAACCACAACGGTCTGAAACTAGGTCATTATAACTCCCCTTCTGCAAAGCTATACTATGTATGATCTTACAATGGCGAAAAATGCAAGGAACATCTTTAAGTACATTCATACATTAACAATCTACACTCAAAATGTTTGTATTTTTGAAAAATGCAAACCAACAATAAGACAAACAATTCATGAGGCTTCAGTGCACTTCCTTCATCAGTGAAAGGTTATTTTCTTGGCAACTTTTATGCAATTAATTCTAAAGTTTCACGCTAGGTACTGCACTGTTACCAAGATTACTTTGATCTGCTGTATACACCTGTTTTTAACCTATAGTCCTAAATAAGAACACAACCCTCTTCTATCAAACAGGAATTTGTCTTTAACCTCTATGAGTAGGTTCAACTCTGGTTCTATCGGTCCCTCTGTTGCAGTCAGACACTGGCCTGCGCGTGACATAATGCACAATGCTGTTCTGTCCAATGCAACAGCGCAAGGGGGGAGTGTGGTATTCAGACACAGGATTACAGATCTCAGATGTGACTAATAACTGATGGGGCAGGAAGTCATTGGCATCGCTTTTACTCCCTCTGACTGTACACATTTACTGCATATTTGGTCAGTTTTCATGCTGAGAAATGCCCCCCCCACCCTTTCACCGGATTGGTTCCCACCGTGCCCATGGCACATGTTGAAACTCTGTGGCTCTCTGAGGTGTTTTATTGAGTAAAACACTTGGCAAAATGGTATGAAAATGCTGAGCGTTTTCCCTCATTTTCCTCCCGCGCCAGCGCCTTGCTGCCAGCCGAGCACCAAGCCATCTGCCGTGAGCAATCATCATGTTTACCCGGGCAGTAAACCTGCTTTTACTGTGATGGCAACAGGCATAGCTGACGCACTGTTTGTCACCTGGACGTTTGCGTTTACTGAAACCACTATGCTTCACTGCAGTGCTATTGCAAGAGATACGAGTCCACAAGTCCTCGTTGTCACAACTTCAATGTCTGTATCCCAACTTCTGTATCACACCGCTGTGGAGTGGCAGTCCCAAGCAACTACCATCCCACACCGTCTAGATGAATGAGATAACAGTGTCAATCTCTGCCTACTTTTATTTCTGGAGCAGATTTGGAGCAAGATTTGGCAAGCTGTGTAATTGCAATGCACACAGGAGACTTTTGCCTGTCACCTGTGCAACAATGTTAACAGGCAGTCGAGGCTAAAGGGTCTGACAGACACATTATTACCTTAATTTAAACAGGTAGGTCACCCGGGAACATGTACTGAATTACAATGATGACCTGGACAATGACAGACTACAAAGGGATATTTAAACTTTTCTCTCTCCTCGGCCGTTTCTGACCGTTGTCTGTGATTAGAAAATGTGATTAAAGTGTGACACTTTGAAAGAGTTGATTGTCTTTAATTTGAACATTTCCTGTGTATAAAACTTTGGTGCCGTTCACATGAAGGTTTCAATTATGATAAGACTTTATTTTTTTTTAGTTAAGGCCAAAGTGCACTCTCTCTGCGTTGTTCAATGTAACCCAATGTCTGTTATGGAATTAAAATCTAAAAAGATTTCCTAAGGTTGTCAAATCATAATACATCAAATGCAACATCAATTAAAACAGGACGGGTGAGCCTTATTCAAACTGACATGCTTGTCAAATCATGCAAAAATGAATAAAAAAAGAAGAATAAAAAAATGTTCATTTATTATAATAAAAAAAAAAATTAGTTTCAGATTTTTTCCCCGTTTTTCTCCCCAATTTGGAAACCAATTATACCCTCTATTTATTTCAATTAACCCTCCCCACAAACAGTCTCTACAGGGCAAGCCAGTCTCTAATCCAGGGAAACTTACTCACTCCCCTTTCTAGAGCTACTCTTCACAGTGAGTTTTGCTGACCACCCTCCCCCCAGTAGCGCAAATCCCTGACGGGGCCAGGCAGAGATGGGCTCGAACCGCATCCCTGACAGGCAGCTCACACTCGTTCAGGACCAGCCAAAATACAGGTGCGTTAGACCGCTACGCTATCTGCCAGCCACTAAAACGATGTTAATCTTTTGCATCTATCCCTTTTTCATTTTTTTTAAACAATTTTGTCACTCTGTATTTTTTTTTTTCAATTTCACAGTTTGTAATTGATATGTGGGCCCGTTTTATTCACACCACGCACTCTGCCACTTCAGGTAAGTGCAGCTTTGAGTTAATGCTTATTTTTTCTCTGCTGTCCACCAGTTGAGATGCGGATTATGCACCACCCACTGGGCTGCTGGCCATGGCCTGGCCACGGTCAGAATTCAACACCAGAAGGGGGCGCTACAGGGTGCTGTGACGTTGTGATGCCCATAAGTCACATGGACACTCGTCTGAGACCGCGATATAGACCCCTCTCATGCTGCAGCCACTACGTCAGGCCAGGCACTTGAGCCCTTTCAATTAAGAAGGAAATAAAAAGACGAATGCAAAGATGGATGGAGCTCATGAACATGCCTCAAGGCTTTGCTGTCAATGGAAAGATTTTTTCTCTGCCAGCAACTGAGATCCAAGTGTAAACACGGCACCATCGGGATGGGAACCAGCTGTGGAGCCCCAACCCGGACCCTTGAGTCGGGGGGGTGAGCACATCCAGACTCATCAGGCGGATCAACAGACGCATAACCAGAACAGGGAAGAGCGCGAACATCATCTTTCTTTTCCGGGTCTGCCCCGGTTTCACATCGTGGGAAAGCAACAAAGTGAGAGAGACGGACCCCTGGCCCCAGCTCGAACTTTCCCAGCCGCAAAGGCCCTGAAATCTCAGAACCTACGGGTGAGGGGAGCCCACCCTTCTCATGAAGAGCACCGCCCAAATGTCCCGCTATCAAGAGAAACCCAGTTTCGAGCAGCTTAGTTTAGTGGAAGCTTTGCTTTGAAGTCCTTTAACCACGCCACTACTACTGCGTGAAAGTGGCTTTACTCAGAACCAATACAAACATTTGATCATTTTCAAAGAGATTTTATTATATAGTCACAGCTTGACCTTCAGCTATGCCCTTTTCAAGAGCTATTTCAAAATAAATTAAATATTGTTGGACAGAAATCAGGCACAAGTTCTGGGCAGGCAGTGCTAGGTCACCGAGGCAACTCTGTGGTGCTGTGGCAAAAGGGGAACTGACATTGTCAGCAGAGGGTTGCAGGTTCTAGTCTACGAGCTCAGGCTATGTACATTTGAGTGTGGTGTTTAACCTGGATTGCAAAAATAAATCTCCATAATATTTCAAATGCAGCGGTCACCCTGGAAAAGAACAATATTGTTAATAATAATAATAAGAAGAAGAAGAAGAAGAATTATCATCATCATTGATTGAGGGCTGGCAGTGTAGTGTAATGGTTAGGGAGCTGGGCTTGTAACTCAATGGTTGCAGGTTAAATTCCCAGGTGGGGCACTGCCGTTGTACCCTTGAGCAAGGTACTTAACCTGAATTGCTTCAGTAAAATATCCAGCTGTATAAATGGATTGTATGTAAAGAAATGTAAACTGTGTAAGTCGCTCTGGATAAGAGCGTCTGCTAAATGCCTAAAAATGTCAATGTAAATGTAGATCATTGCCATCATCCTGGCTGGGAACACCTGAGAGTTATGAATTGAGGGTGTTTTATCCCACAATTATAAGTAAAGATATGACTGTGTTCTTCCCCTGCTAGTGGTTCAAAAATAATTTTGCTTCGCTGGAGATTTGTTTGGCCCATTGTTCCATGGAAAAAAGAAAAGGGGAATGGAGAATAATCTGTTTCTGCTACTGTCACAGGGCTAGCTTCCCCTGTTGCCACATCACACCCCCGACAGAGGGGAGAGCGGCGAGAATGTGTCAGCGACAGGAAACCTGGTGACCTCGGCAAACAGGAACTGTGAACGTCTAAACATAGGACACCAGAAGACGACAGGACTTTTTATATTTGACACGTATCACAATGAATACTACATTTAAACACATCCACTAAAAATGTAAATGGTAAATGTACCTAGTAAGAAATGCTTCATTTAAACAAATCTAAGTTACATTTAAACGAATCTATCTACAAGATACAAAAATAAATCTACAAGATACCTTAAATGTAAATGCATCTACTACTATATACTACATGTAAGCATATCTAAACAAATTGATATTTAAACCTTCTACATTTAAACTTATCAATTCGATAACTACATTTAAACATATTTCGACAAAATATTCTACGTTTAAACCTCTCAGCTAAAATATGTTTCAACCTTGATGAACAATCTCAAAACGTTGTGGTGACTTTATTGCGGTATGATGACCTTGCATGAAATGGTAACAAGCTGGGAAATACTCAACTCATGTTGAGGAGTGTGCTGCATCAGATTTATTTTTAAATTTTAGCTTGAACAGTTCTTTGGATCCATCCCAAGGTCTCACTTCTTGCACCTAATGCCCATTTCACTCTCAGAGTGTCCAGATTTAAACTGCCACAATAACCAGGCAATAACCACTTAATAGGTTAGTAAAGGTTAGTCGTTACATCTGTAATCCAGGATGTCATTTTGGTAACATCCACATTACCATTGTTTCTATTAGGCATTGTATTAGCATACTGCCCTTTACAGTTGAGGATTAAGGGCCATTATAATGCAATGTAGTAAAAAATGTGAACTCCATGAACTCCTGGGTGGCACATCTGATTAATGTAGGCTACTCATGTGGACTGCAGAAAGTTGCTCTCATCTAATCAAATCAAATCAAGTTTATTTGTATAGCGCTTTTCACAATAGAATTGTCACAAAACGCTTAACAGAGGGGGAACCCAGGCCTAGACCCCCCCAAAAGCAAGCCTAGGTCTTATATTATAATATATTGTACGTTATAGATACAGACCAGTCAGTAGTGCAACAATTGAGCAACAAGCAGAAAAACAAAGCAAAAATATACTAATGACCAGATATGGCTGACATATTTTATTTGAAATACTCAAATATGTATTTGACCGAGGACTGGTAATGACATCAGGAAGAGCAACATATATAATAGTATATATGCATGTGCTCTAGGTGTGTGCCTATATGTATATATATATATTTGACTGTCAAGCGATTCTTTACTATTAGTTTAAATAAACGATTGATTAATTGGATTGCAGGATTGTTAAAAGTTTATAAGTCTGGCATTCGTTTTTTTATTTATTTATCCTTTTCTAAACACCTCAAAATTATATTTCAAGTGGCTGAAGTTATAGCAACCACAAATAGTGTTCGCAGGTTCTCTAACTTGAATGACAAAACATTATGTTTAACATAATATTACCTTTATTGCACTAAGAGGCTAGCTTAGATAGTGGTTTTACGTCAAATAACATCAGCTAGCATGTTAAGAGGGAATATGCTAATCTAATAATGAATTACAACTGTAATATATATATATATATATATATCAGCTTACACCATATATCAGCTTGCACCCTGATATACAAAAATACATAAACAAATTGATATGTATATACAGTATATATCCAACCACCTTGGACTGACCATGACATGGTCTTTCTTGGACATACCCTGTGCCGGCCAGAAGAGGATGGGCTCCCCCCCTTTTTAGTCTGGTTCCTCCCAAGGTTTCTCCCTACCTAGGGAGTTTTTCCTTGCCACTGTTGCTGTTAGGCTTGCTTTTGGGGGGGTCTAGGCCTGGGTTCCCCCTCTGTTAAGCGTTTTGTGACAATTCTATTGTGAAAAGCGCTATACAAATAAACTTGATTTGATTTGATTTGATATATATTCATAACCATATACTTTGTTGCTATGTATTTGTTTATGTCTAGTCGTTATACCTTTCCTCATTCCTTGCTCCAGAAAGTAAATTCAGTGTAGTGCCAGAGCATGTGTTTCAAGGAGAGCTAATTTATTTCCAAACGGGCCTAATCTTTGATTGTTCCACACAGGCCTGCAAAATCTCATACAATATAACCCGAAGTGGCAAAAACGACCAAATCTCATTTGGTATCACAAACAGCATTGCCCACCTGCAGAGAAAGGTAAAAGTGCGAATGAGAACACGTTAGAGCGTCTATGCTTCGGGCAGTCGGCTCCAGTCAGTTTAATTTCATGCACCGGCCTGATAGATGCTATTTTCTTCCTTCTTGTGCCAGTTCACACCCACAGCCATCTCAAAGTGGCGTCATAATTTGTAGCGGCTTGTTTTGGCTAAATGCACCACTGTCCCCAGCTGCCTTCAGCAGGGTGACAAAGATGCCGAACTACCTCTTCCGAGACGGAACTTGCCAAGCCATTGACCGCTACTCTGACACACAGAGCCACGTTTACATATGGTGAGCTAATGCCAGCTTCCCTCCCCCTTCCCCCTTCCCCATGGGGGTGGATAGCCAATCACCGCCCCCCCTCCCTTCCCCTGAATGGGACCTCCTGACCAGAGCCAGGCTGGCGCGTGAACCCAGGAAGCAGTGGACAAGATTTTTGAGGAAAATTTTAAGGGAATAAAATCACTGCTGTGAGCTCAGTATGGAGGACGAAGTAGAAGCAGCTGCTCAAATTCAGACTTCAGTCAACTGCTGACATCATATTATATATTTTTTCCTTTGCTCATTAACATAGTGTGTGTTGCTATTTGAATTACTATTGCTATTTAAATTATTGCTTTCACATAGAGAAGGGGGTAGGAGTTGGAATGGGTGGGTGGGGGTAATTGACTTAGTCTTAGGCTTGTATTTAATCAAGATCTCAAGAGTACATCGTTTTTCTTCACAAACACAGTGTGTGTGTGTGGAGGGGGGGGCTAATTGACTTAGCCTTAGGCCAAACTGTCTATATGCAGAAAAAAAACCACTTTGCATTTCATTGAGAGTAAAGGCTAAGGACAATTGTTAAGTGAATCCAGGCCTTAGTCTTTTAGCTGCTCAGATCTCTCCCCCGTGACCCTGCTCCTCCTCCAGCTCAGACGCTGCAGCCTGCTGCGTAAACTGCCGAGCAGTGACGGAGGGGGGGGGGGGTTTCACTGTTTCATCCCGGGCTAGAGAGCCGGCAACAGCAGAGAGGGAAAAGTGTGGCCGGCGTGTGTTTGGTTCTGCCCAGGGTCCCCAAGTAGTTCAGCAGTTCAGCTCCTTCTTGGAATCGCCCCCACAAAACATCACAAAAACACATCAGCTTACACCCTGCCATACAAAAACACATAAATAGATTGACCACTTTGATCTGTTGGGACGGTAGTCCAAGGTGCATGGGATTCAAACCTGCAGCCTTCTGGTTACGAGACCAGTTCCCCTCAACTGCAATACCACTGTGCTACTCAACACAGCATAACCTCAATACAACAGTACTACTCAACACAGCATAAACAGCAAGGATTCGGAGAAACAGGATGGGAGATGATGAAGGATGAGTATGTGCATGCACACAAATGCACACACACACACACACACACACACACACACACACACACACACACATGACCATTCAAAGCCAGTTGAGCAGAGATAGCATATGCCAGAAACTCCTCTGATGGCCCTCCAGATGAAGATGCTCATTACTATGTTCATTGAAAGATTTCCTCACAGGGATATAGAAGCACATGATACCCTGAAGCAGACCCGTGTGTGTGTGAACAACCTCTATCAATACCGTGGATCACAGCTGCAACACACACACAAACACACACACACACTCACACTCACACACACACACACACACGCTCATACAGACACAAATACAATCAATGCTATTTATCAAATTGTTGGCGTGGAAGCCACTTCCTGTGCTGTCATGACAGCCGAGAAAGTTGCCGCTCGTTTTTATCCTACCTCTCCGGTCAGCCATCAGTGCCCCCCCCTCTTTCTGTCTCTCTCTCTCTCTCTCGCTCACTCTACCTCCGCCGGCTCACAGCTTATCAGCAGGTCTCTCCATCTCTGTGGCTCCTTTATAAAGAGGGGGCGGGACAACCTCTCTCTCTCTCTCTCTCTTTAATGTTCATTCTCTCACACTCTCTCAGCTCTCAGCTCCTCCTCTTCCCCTTCTCCCCTCCTCTCCTGCATGCATCTGTTTCACTTACATTGAACTTGCGAGTGTGAGCTTGGTGTGTGAGTCTGTGTGTTTGTGTGCCTCTGTGTGCATGTGTGCATATGTACGTGTGTTGTGTTACTGTGGTGTCTCTGTGTGTGTATGTGTGTGTGCACATGTGTGTACATGTGTGTGTATATGTGTATGTGTGTGTGTGTGTTTGTGTGTGTACATGTATGTGTACATGTGTGTGTTACAGTGATTTCAGAACCTGAACCTCTTTCATCCAGACACGGACTAGCATTGTGGTGTCAGTCATACTTACGCAAGACAAGGGCTGAATTCTGCTTCTCTGATTCAAAACAAGGAAATGCTTGTTTTCTGGGGTGACCAATAGGCAAAGTGCAGTCGTCCTGCTATTGGTTGGCATTTTCTTACTCAATTCAATCCATTTCAAACCAGAAAGTCTTTTCACTCTTTGTGAACTCAAAACTTGAGCAATCTGAAGTTTAGGAACCCCAGTGATTTGATACGGATTTTGACACAGACTTGACATCATTGGTTTGATTCCTAGCTAAGGTCAAATAGGGTAGACTATATTGTGCATCTCTGCTGTCATTTTCATTTCTTGTGGTACTTTATCCCTAAAAATAGGCCAAAAGCTTGTTTTTTGAACATGTATATAGTGTTTTTGAGTAATTAGTTTAAAAAACATAATTTTGACAAAAGGCTCTGACAATGACCAATCATTTCGTTATTCATCACATTAAAACAAAAAAAATGTTCTGACTTCATCTACTAAGTCTAGAAGGTATTTGTAATAATATGCATATTTGCACATATTTAATGAGACAGCAGCTCATTTGCACAATTTAATTGTAAAAAAAAGTCACAATGCAAAAACATCTTGTATTTATGTGTATATTCATCCGGTAAAATTTCATTCTGGCAGAAGGACAGGCATTTTTTGGCTTGTTCACCTGTGGTACCTCCCCTTAATTTGGTATTGAAGTCATTCCCCAAACCACCACGGGAGGAAAGTAGGGTAGGTATTGGTGTATCTTTCAAACGTGTCATAAATGCTCTGTGCTGCGCAAACCATCGCAGTAAAGTAGACACAGTAGTGATCAGACATTGCCACATCGACAATAGAGGTCACATCAATGATAACATGTGCCATACTTGTGTGTGTGAATAATTGACAGAAGTTCTAAGAAATCAGCTGGACAAAAAGAGAAGCCTATGAAGTGTTTCTGCAACTGGAGGTGGCTGCCAGTTAAACATTACAGCATGACATACAAAGGAACAAAAGTCACCCGAAGTGATTGTCAGCATTTCCACCCGGGGGGGTAATGTGAGAGAGATTGGGCAGATTATTGCTACATGGCAGAGGAAGAGAAAGAGGAAGAGGAAGATGTCCCTCTTTGTGTGGGCGATTGCTTTTCTGTTTAGTTTATTTCCCTTTTTCCTTGGTTTTGGTTATGCAGGGCTTTTGTTCGACTCAGTGTGGAACGCATTTGACTTTCTTTGTGTTCATGCAACCCGTGGAGGAGGACCGGAATTACAGCAGACCGGACGATAGCGTGCCTCGATACCTGTGTGTTTATGTGTGCGTTACGGTGTGTTTACGCCCCACTGCATCCCTGATTTAGATGTCACATGAGCCACCCTGGAGTGAGGACACAGCCAGCCTTTGCCATGAGCTTTAAAATGAGTGTAAAATCAAATGTTTATTGCTTGTTTTCTTGCAACTGGCTCTAGTGGTTTCATTGCAACCTGCTTCATCTGGTTTGACACAACAGTGTCTCCAGCGTGAATTAAAATGTTATCATCTTTCAGGACATTCTACTGCTGGTAACTATAATCCCTGCTTTTGTTGTGAGGTTTTGTTCTTGACCTTTTTATGTGGGTGTTGCCCAAGACGAAACTAAAGAGTTACGTCAGACAGGGGACTTTTTTTAAATTCCAGACTTGTGTTTCTACTTTGTGTTTCTAAATGTGTAAGAGCATGATTTGATGGTGACACTGTGTTGGGTGTGTGTGTGTGTGTCGGGCAGCACACAGCTCAAACGCTAACTTTAACCGTCACTGCTCGAAGACGAAACAAAACTCACAGTGCTCGGATTGAAGCCTACAGCTCAAGGGTTGGTTATGAAGGGCCTTCTGGCACTCGCAACACGCGATTCGTTGGCTTAAAAATGACACTTAAACAAGTTGCCTGTCAAAAAACAAAATCACATACTCCTTTATTGGGCCCCAGGGCTCAATCTCTATGGTTATGGATGGCAGGTAATATACAGTACATCTGAGTGTGTTACCATGTACTATGTGCTATGATTGTGTAGTCTAGGACCACAATGTTACTAGTAGTGTCTAGAGGACCACAATGGAAATAAGTTGACTTCTTGCCAACCTTTTTGTGTTCCTGTGTGTTTGTGTCCTCTCCAATTTATGGTGTGCATTAATGTGATGTCATGCATGCAGAATATGTGTGTTTGCATTGTGTATATCTATTTTCTTTTTTAATTGTCAAATAAAGCTAACTAACTAACCTCTTGAGCTCTTGTCATGTATAAATTGCTTTTTGGCACATTTAAACTATTCAGAATATTGCTTCATTTGATTTTCATTTTGGATAACGGTGTTGCTCACTCAGTCTCGGGAGATTCTATGTTCAGATTGATAACATTTAAGCTAAAAGCAACTGCGTGATCTGTTGATGGTCTGTATTTACAATGTCTCATCATGCACTGGGTTTCATCTTTTTCTCGTGCGATGTTCAAAAGTTTGATCATGTCTGTTTGGCCACAAACAGCTTCATTTGTGGTGATGCAATAACATCGTGCAATAATAAAAGACGAAATGTGCGTTTAATTTCAGGGCTATGAATGACTTAAACTGGTAAAACGGAACATCTTGTCCTGCACAGATGTTTTGCTTTTCTCCTTATAAAGAATTGGACGTCAGTCCCATTAGCTAGCTGCCCCAGTATGTCAGCCATGTGGGGTGGCCGGTTGGTTGGGGACAGAGGTCGAAAAAAAAACCCTGCCCTGCTTTCCCTAATTAGATAGCCACCTGGGCAAGGACTTCTTAAAACTAGTTAACCCAGTGGCCGTTTTTATGTTGTTGGGCAGACTGTTCCACAATACTGCAGCTGAGTAGTTAACACTGTGGCAGAGATGGTGCAAGCTGGACTTTCACCATCCACTATCTGAAAGGGAATGGAGGCAGAGGTGATGTTTCTGTCAGAGATCATTTGCAGATCTTTTAACTTAGACATTCAAGATGTAAGATATGATAGTTAGACTAGTTTTAAACTACAGTATACTGTTAAGCTTGATTTCAGCTAAAAAAAAAAAAAAAACACCAGTGCTTTTTGTACTACATCCACTATATTGGCGGCTTGTGGAGTGTGAAGAATTGACAGAGTTTGACATAATCATTTTTTGTTTACCCTGCATTGTGAAGATGAGAGCAAGGAGAAAGCTTCTTTACTGCCGTCCCGACTGTCCCCACACAAACTCAGGAGTGGATTCAATAAATCAGGGGTAGTGGACTTCTAGAGGCGTTTGTGGTTTTTGCTCCATCTGAACCCCTAACTACACCATTGGCTGGAGGTACTCTGCATTTCACCTTTCAGAACCTGAATATTCAGGCTCAGACTTTTTTTTGAAAGTTTGGATGGAACAAAAATTCCAGACCAGGGTTGTCCGGAATTGCAGCAAGCTTGTATTGCATGGCCACTGGGGGGATGATCCATCATGATCAGGGCTGGACTGGCTATATAGTCTACCGGGCGATTCGGTGGGCGGTCTAGTTTTGGGCGGTAGGGCCGGTATAATTATTATTTTTAATTAAAAAAATATATAAATATATATATTTTTTTGTCATCTAACGGCCAACAAAAAATGGACAGCGGCCCATTGGTTCATTTTCTATACTGACACTGGGCCGGCCCAATCACATGCTTTTTTGCCATCGAACGGCCGCCCCAAAATGGTAGATATGCATCATATGCATATTGAACAGACTGCAAGGATGTCGTAGTGATGGGCGGTGTCCGACCGATTGTGATGGGCCGGTCTGAGCCAAATGGCAGGGCCTATTTTTTGTCCCAGTCCAGCCCTGATCATGATCACCAGAGGGCGTTCCCTATCACAGAGCTCAAAAATTGGCTTTTATACTTCCTTAGCTACTGGTTCCTGTTAGAAACAGGAACATAATAAAAAGTAAAAATAACTCTCTGAGTCTCTTGATAACCGGGGGAATCCATCTACAGAGAAGGAATCCTCAAACCTCCCACGTGCATGTGGGGTGTGTGTCTGTATATTTGTATGAGTGTGTGTGTGTCTCCAGTGTATCTTGCTGATATCTTCTCCCATTTGGGAATATTCTGTTCCCACTAGTTCCTGCTGGTAGTCACCACAGCAACTGTGGAGGTGACCCTGGGTTAGCCTGCTATCCTGTTTTGTCCAGCTGTATCAGGCTGATAATTTGTATTGCATTGATGTGTAGTTGTAGCGTCTGTGAAATGCACTGTGTCTTGCCTTGTGGTTAGTCTTTGGATTGGTTTTGTAACATCTGTGGGTTGCCGTTAAGATGGCAAAGACGAAGAAGGAAAATGTGAAGAATTTGCTTTGTTGTCTGGAGCTTAAAAGGCTTAAATAAAGAAACATTTTTAAAAGACTTAAAGGCATTTTCTAGTAAAGTATTTAATTTTTTGTGTTTCTGAGAAAATTATTACACTAATATATTATTTTAGACCATGAAATATATTTTGTATGCCCTCTGAACTTTCAAACAAATTTTGTAATACAGTTCCTTGTGATCATGTGTTACCGAGTTACGTATAGTATAATCATTTGCCTTTATATACTATATTGTGGTGTCCCTAGGGGTTGGGCGACACTCACAGACCTTGCAGAGGGCGTAGGCAGGTGAAATAACCCGGAGGAGGCAGTATTACAAACAAAACAATAATTTATTAACTTAATCTTGACAAACACAAAACAAAGGGCAGGGTATTCGGGGATCCAACAAAGTCCACAACCCTACTCGTCGTCGTTATTTGTAATCCAATAGTCGGTACACAAAGGGGGGTCCTCAAACAATCCAATTCCAAACACAATAAACAATCCAAAATACTTCAAACTCTTTCTTCAAACTCTCTCTCCACAACTCTCTCTCCACAACTCTCTCTCCACAACTCCAACACACCACCCTACTCCTTCCCAGTGTGACACGAATTGTTTCTTTAAATAGGCCAAATGGCCTTCAGCTGTCCGTAGTCTCAATTGATTGACTTCTTTCAGGTGCAGGACTGCAGGCTGCAGGGAAATGTAGTTTTTCTGGCTCCAGTGGCTCCCATGTGTTTAAGGGCCAGGCAACCATTTCCTTGGGCAGCCCCTTGGGCTGCCACAATATATATAATAATGATTATAATAATAATACTAAGTAACTCAGTCAGTCAGTTTCTCTTGAGGGACAGCCAGTTTGGCCCAGATGAAAACCAGCACCCAGAGAAAGAGGTCACAGGACCTAAGACTGAGCTGAAATGACAACATGCACATCACATAGCCATCATCGTCGCCTTTGACCATGTGGTTGCCATGGTGACTTTTAATGCTTTTTAATGCTTAAAATAAAAAATTAAAAATGCTCAAAATGTGACTTGCGTGTGGTGTGGTTGACTGTCCAACACATGGTATACAATGTTTCCCATTTCAAATTTTTTGTTTCAGATTTTATCCCATTTTCGAACCCTGGTTGCAGTGGCCAGCATCAAATGTTGTAACCAATGCTTCCCTTTTAATCCCCCCTTTCCCCCCTGATCTCCATTCATTCCTGATCATCTGAGCACTCGTCATGTCAAAATGCCAAAACTTCAAGGTGATTTTTGAATGGGATTGAGTGACACTTGTAGACTAATTGGAGCGCAGCAGACATCTTTATAATGTACATTATTGCGTTTACAATTTTGCCTTTTAAAAGGCTGCATGATTAAAAACAGTCACTAATTTGTAAAGGTTTGTGTACTTTGGATATGTCTGTACAGTATATTGCCTGTTTGAGGAGTTACATATCCGCGTAGCCTCAATTTTCCTCAATTGTTCTTTCTTTCTTTTTTAACCTTTGGAGCTTGTTCAGTTTTTTAGGCCACTAATGAGGCCTCCTTCAATGATAACTGGAGCTCAGAGGAATAGTGAAAATAATTGGGGCTCATCTTCACTGGGTGCGTATTGGGTTGCCATTGTCACATTTTCAGTATTTTTGTAGTTACGTTATGCCTGGGTCCTCCATACATGTCTGAGTATTAGAGTGCTCGTATGAAACTGCACCCCCCAACTGAAAAGCATTTAAAATATATAGCACCGTGAATGGTGCTATGTAAATACCATCTGCCATTTTTGTTGTTTTCCATTGAAAAGCGCAGTTTTGATGGCATCTCCCGAAAGTCTGGGTTTTTGGATACAGGAACGTAGAAGAACTGAGCTGGCGATGACTAGGGAAGACACGTGCTGCTGCCTGTGCATTAAAAGCTGAACGCCGGTGTTAATAAAAGATTATTCACGGTATGTAAGGCATTATGCAAATCATGTACTTATTTAAGTTGTCCATGACTTTCAGAGAGAGAGACAGAGACGAAGATAAATTGAGAAAGAGAGAGTTTCTTCATCGAGGATGGGAAAAAAGTTCAGACACGGCCCCCACTTCCGCCAAAACTCCCATGGAGGAAAGAAAAATCCAATTTCTAAAAAGGAAAGAAGAGCGCCGAAATATCGGAAATAATGAGACTTTTGTTGTGGTGGAACGGCGGCTGGAAACGCATTTCAAGGATGCCTTGACGTTGCCATGCGTCCTAAATATAGCAGACAATGCCTTTCTCTGTGGCCTTCAAAAAACCCCAGCAAATACGTTCTTCATAATGAATGTAAAATGTAACCCCATTGCAAACCTCCCTCTGTGAAACGTGGCCCAGGACCTTCCGCTGGACCATAAATAAAGATCGGGGATATTTTAATCTTCAATCTGAACTTCCAAAAGGCTGTTGCCAAGGAAATGTTTTCCCATGTACGAAAGTGGAAAAAATAAACAGCGGTGGGTCTGTATTGTTTCCATGTGAATCTGTCGTTGCTGTGCTGCTGTGTGTGGGTGGCATGTCCCTGCACTGGGAATACCTTTGGAAAAAAAGACAGAGCCCCAAATATATGATCCCTCTGTCTCTCTCATTCTCTCCCCCATTCCTGATTGGGGGCTCTTATTTTGTTTAGATCTTGAAATGGAGGCATGCATTGCTTGTTCCTAAAAATTGAAAACATCTTCAAGTTATGTAACCAAAGTAACAGAGAACAGTTTTTGTTGACCTCTGACTTCTGCACCGCAATGCTTCCCCTAACTGTGTACTTAAGTGCATTTAATGTATTTAATGTGTTACAAATGTGACAAAATGCGACAAATGTTCCTCAGATAATTCTCACACTATGATGGGGGTTTCGGGGTGCTTAATGCACAGAAAATAAGAGACATCACCATCTGATTACTGGCTAAGTCCTGCGGGTGATGTCACATTTTTCGGTTTCAGGGGGAACGAGGAGGTATAAACTTTTTCCAGCACGTCCTATTAGATTTGTCTGACAAACTGGATAATAATGCTGGCAGGAGGCTCCGAAAGGAAGCCCGCACCAAGCAAACTGAGAAGAATGGTTACGTCAGGTTCCCACAACTTCTTCCTGAAAAAGACCACATCCACCCACCTTAAGACTGACTCTGCAAAAATGGTGATCTGCAAACCATTCATTCGGATTTTTTAGACCTTCACGGGAATGAAAAACGAACAAACAAAGGAAACAAAGTTTCTGAAGAAACTAAAAAATGTAACTATGACTCGGGAGTCTCTCATCCCTTGTGAAAGCGCTGTGCCGGTGTGTGAGTGGTGCAGGTGTTGTGGTGCCCTGTGAAGCCGAAGCCATGGAAACAAGACAGGACCAAACAAAACAAGGAGAGCTTATGTCTCTCAGATCCATAATATGCATGAAACAGGGAGAGCTGGCACGATGCAGACCGTGTTTCTCCCCGCCTGAAACCTTTAACAGCGTCTTAAGTGTTTTGCTTTAAAGGATAAGCAGTGGGTTCTGCTCACAGTGCCCGCTCTGGGAATCCTCCATGACGCCTATGTTGTCTTGTGCTGCGCTCTGAATGGGTGATTTACGCGCATTGCGGATACAACAGGGGAATGCCTGTGGCAAGAGAGGGTGGTGGGGTGGGGGGTGTCACCCATTAGTTATGTATCACAGTCTTTCCACTAAACGGGGACAGGACAACAAAGGGAGAGACCCCCAAAGAGAAAGCTGTGAAGACGAATCTGCGGAAAATTAAAGTTTATTAAAAATTAAAAATGTAAAAAAATATATTGTGGCAGCCCAGGGGGCTGCCCAAAGAAATGGTTGCCTGGCCTTCAACACATTGGAGCCACTGGAGCCAAGGAAACACTACAGTTCCCAGCAGGCCGTAGTCCAGCACCTGAATGGAGTTAAGTGACTGGGACTAACAAACAGCTGAAGGCCATTTGGAGGCCTATTTAAGGGACCAGCTCCTATCACACTGGGAAGGAGTAGGAAAGTGTTTGTGAATGTGGAGAGAGAGAACCGTGAAGTCTGTTGACCAGCCGGGATATAGAAAGAGAGTTTTAAAGTGACCTGGATTGTTTCAGGACCCCCCTTGTGTACCGACTACTGGACTGGATTACGGAACTGACCTGGATTGCGACATTGGATTTTGGATAACGACGATGAGTAGGATTTTGGACTTTATGTGTGTTGGATTCCCCGAATACCCCGCCCTTTGTTTTGTGTGTTTTTGTCAAGAGTATTTGTTTAATAAATTATTGTTTTGTTTATATACTGCCTCCTCCGGGTTATTTACCCTGCCTACGCCCTCTGCAAAGGTCCGTGCGTGTCGCCCAACCCCTAGGGACACCACAATATATACATCTAATTGGTAAAATAAAATATTCACCAGAATAACAGTATAACAAAAGGAAATAATGTTAAATTGGTCTGTAAATCCTGTGTTCAAAGTCATATGCACATACGACTGTGGAGGTGTCTGTCTGAATTAAATTGCTCATCTGACCCCTTCCTCACAGTCATAGTCTATGGGTCGACCGAACCCCGCAGAACAGTAACGTTTGTGAATGCATTTATAGTGGGTTTTTATTTCTCTCACGTTGCACCTCGCTCAGGATTTTCTGTGCGTCCCCGTGTTCTTGCTCCTCTAAAACCAGGACCTTGGTGCAATTTCATGTGAAAAATATGTGTAAGTGAAGCCAGATGCCATATGCATGGCTGTTTGTGCGGTGAAGGACCGCCGGCATTTCACAACCTTTCCCACAACACATGTGCTGCCTAGTATCCGACATAAACAAAACACCAATCAAAGGGGGGTTCCTGAGGAAACCTTCACTTTTCTCTAGGCGAGTAAAACGAGCATGTTTGTGGTGTGGTCGCGCGGATTGTAACGGTCTATTTGGAACACTGTAAACTCTTCAGGAAACCGGAGCAGAAACCTCTGTGAGGATTGTCATACGGTACCTTTGGATACACAGGTGTAATTCAACCTAAATGTGACTTAATGCACAGGGACTGCTACAAGCTTGTTTGTTATTTACAACGAAAAGCTTGTGGAAAGTAGAAAGGGGGGGTGAAGGATGAAAGGGTTTGTGCGATCAGTCTACAGCAGGAGCTTATTATGTTTAAAGACCGCAAGGCATAAGAGTAATGCAAAACATGCGCCGC
The DNA here is from genome assembly GCA_029706075.1 of Aldrovandia affinis. Lineage (NCBI taxonomy): Eukaryota > Metazoa > Chordata > Actinopteri > Notacanthiformes > Halosauridae > Aldrovandia > Aldrovandia affinis. Next base: position 921,894 of record JAINUG010000226.1, read on the forward strand.
CATCTTGTGAAACCGCCCTGGCTCATTAGGCGCAGCAGAACAAATGCCCGGTGCAGGTTAGCCATGGCAGGGCCTCCAAGACACAGGCAGGTAGATGATTACACAGAGCTCAAAGGCTCAGCAACGATGACAAGGACAACGAGCCTCACGGAGTGCAGTTTCCCATAGATCACCTTAACCTCAGTGCGCTGTAAGAGTTATCCCAGAAATGTTTGAGCAATGCGCCAATGCGTGGCTGCAGCGGGCACTTCGACGCTCGTTTTCCGACACAGACATGCGAGTTTTTCCCAGGAATTAGTGGTTGAAGATGAACAACGCCACTTACTGCAGACCAAAAGATTGTTAATCTGCGGTACGTTTACTCATTTTCGCCTTTGAAAAGCAGAAGCAATGGCAGTCATGCTGCTTTGACAAGTCAAAGCTGTTAGAATGTGTTCATGTGAATAGCTCGGATTTGCACAGCTGTTGTTTTTTCACCATCACAATTGAACAAAGACTCAATCCCCCCCCACACACACACACCATCCACCACCACATTCAACATAAATATGAAGAATGACTCTGGTCTCTGTTCAAAGACACACCTCAGCTCTGCGCTATGGTGAAGATGAAGGATAACAGCGCAGTTTATCTGGTCTCCGGTGTGTTTTTGTGATGTGAAAACACACCTGACAAACCCTTTAAGATTGAGCAAAAAACACAGCTGGTGCGGCTCTCGTGCTTACACTGTAAACGGGGAAGTGGGTACAATTTTCACATCTATCATCCCTTAAATTATTGAAGAAACAGAGAGCTTTTGTTTTACTGCAACAATGGTAACCTGTAGGAGAAAGTCTTAAGCGAGCCTACGTTTACTACATAAAAGGACTGTTTCAGTGTCACAATATTCTTATGTATGCCTTTCATCTGTTTTAAGGAAGGTCCGATGCTTTGAGATGTATTGTATGCATTAACAGACACTCAGCGATTTATCTGCAGTGGGGGACGTTGCCAGATCGTCAGAGGGGTTCACTTTAGCTTGCACTAGGCCCTCAGGGACTCGCGGGGTAATGAGCTTCCTGTATACACGGTGTGGCCCATTCTGCAGACAAATAAACAGCATGCATGAGCTGACTCCTGGTCCTTAATAGTCATTCATGAATACATGCCTGGCCTGGTGCCAAACACAACATACCGTGTGAGTGAGTGTGTGTGTGTGTGTGTCAGTCATGAACGTTTATTTTGTTTAATTGTTTGAAATATATTGATCACAAACGCTTACATCTGCACCTCACATCTAGTCCATATGTACCGCCGTCTGTATGTCTCTGTGCAAGCAAACTATCAGCGGGTGATGAATCTGTCTTTGAAGGGTAGATGGGGGTCAGTTTGCCCTTCATGCTGGAGAGAAAGGGGACACGCCAAGTAATGGATATGGATCCTGGGCGTACTCCTGGGAGAGTTCTGAAGATGGGATATTTAAGTTACGAGTTTGTTCTCCATTCCAGACCATGTGTGCTTCTGTCAATCCACTCCTGGTTTTTTTATCTTCCCCTCAACTTATTGCTGCTTTTTCTTCAATTAGCTTGTCATTGCAGACAATGGACCGCCCCCCAAACAGACAGAGTGAAACCTCCCATTGCACCCCCCCCCAAATGCAGAACACAAAAAAATTATAATAAACACAGCCCCTGTTGACCCTGGAGTAGAACAGCGCTTAGTTCTCCCCAGCTTCTCGTAACTCCAGAAACGCACTTCAAAGCCGGTGCTTGCTTGGCAGTCTGCTCTGTGACTCTGTGGTGACAGAGCTGGATAAGGTCGCCCTCTGCTGGACTCTCACGTCAAAGCACTTCACAACAAACAAAACGGAAGTGAAGCGTAATCTTCAGAGGAAGATTAAAAACAGAAACAGATATGTAAAAGCTGAGTACACAGAAGAAAAAAGCTAAGAAAATGAAAACATTTGAAAACTGATGTGTTAAAAGCCAAGTTAAAAATATTGTTTTTCAACATGGTTTGGCAGCAGACTGTTTCTCCCATATCTGTGGGAGGGGAATTCTACTATTAAAAGCCCTGTCTATCCAGGAGCAAGACTTAATATTTAGATTTTTTCCCCCACTTTTCTCCCACTATAGTAACCAATTGTACCCTCTTTTCGTGTCAACTACCCCCTCGGACTGCGAGCTCGCTGCCGTAGCTCTGGGACCGGTAGTGACAAAGGCAATGAACTGTCTCCTCTGAGACGGAACTCACCAAGCCTTCGACTGTAACTCCGGTACACACAGCGGTATGCAGCGAGCTCATGCCGGCTTCCCTCCCCCTCCCCTCCCCCTCCCACTGGGTGGACAGCCAATTGTCGCCCCGAACGGGACTCCTGGCCAGAGCCGGGCTGACGCAGCCGGGGATTGAACCCCAACTGCAATGGGCAACCTGCACTCCAGGCAACAGGAGCAAGATTTTAACTTATAAGGTGCCAGAAGACCAGCATTAGCTGTCCAGTGTTGGTGGGCAGGTGCGTACATTACTTTGGCACCACACTAGACAGGTATAGAGGGCCAGCCCATTTAGCTCCTTGTAGGTCCAGAGACCTTGTCTTGTAGTCTTGGTCTAGTCAATCTCTTGATGTATTAAGATGGCAAGAAACATGCATTTATGCTAGAGGCAAGCCAACTAAAGTTTGCAAACTTCAAACCTTTCTAATCTAGTTTACTCACTGTAATACCATTTTAATGGCCAATTCCAAAGTGCATGTTATGAAAAATGATGACATTTATTTGTCCATGTTCTTACCCAAATGATTATAAAGTAGTATCAAATGTTATCGAAAATACCATGTGTTCTCATCGTGGACCACATCCATTTATTGACAGAATGTGGCCTTAGAGGGCAGATTATTGCAAATGTGTTATGTTTTGCTATTTTTTGTTCTGCTTGTTTTTGTATTTTATTATTTTCTCAGTATTATCTTATCATTCACGTCAGTTTCCCCAGCTGTCTGTGTTCCTTGTTATTCGGTAATGTTGTTTGTTGTTGCACTATTCGGGTGATTTCGGCTATAGGCCACGGGTTTCTGCCTTATTTTCTATCTCGTTTACTTCTTTCATTCTTTCTATCTGTACATAATAGTTAGGTGTAAATAGTACTAACCAACTAATCTACTAACCTTAGGGATTTTGATTACGTTACTAACATTTACTAATTACTAATTATCTTGCGTTTCTATCTACTGCTAGCATTCTCTCTTTCGTTTTCCTATCCCTGTGCGTTTCTCTCCTATTGCATTTTCTGCACGCGTTTTCTGCCTGTGCGCTCCTCCCCTCCAAACTGTGCATGTGTCTACCTGCTCTTCCAAGTCGTTTATTTTCATTGTGTCTATGTGCTTCCCAGTCCGTGTCTTTTGCCTCCCCTTGTTATTGTATTAGTGATCCTAATTGCTCTCCCTGTGTTCTCACCTTTTCCCCTCCCACCTGATTCCTCTTGTGTTATCGTCCCCGTTTGTATTTAAGTTCCTGGTTTGCACTTGTTTGATATCAGAACGTTGATCAAATTCCCCAGTGCCGATTGTTTGTAAGCCTGAGTTCTTTGTGATTTCCGAGATACCCCTTTTGTTTGATTCCAAGTTTTTGCCTGCCGTTTCGGTTTTGTTTGCCTATCTGCTTATTTGGTTTTGATCTTTGGGCTGCCCTTTACTACTGTTTTTGGATTTTGTCCTTGTACCTTCTCTGACTCTGATTAACGGCTTTGAACTTGGATTGATCAATAAACGTTCCTTCCCTGCCCTATCCTGGTCTGCGCCTGGGTCCTTGTCCAGCCCTTCACAAAATGGATCATTCTGGTCAGACTTGCTAGTCAAGTAGATCAATGAACAGGTCATTATACTTGCAAAATTATATTTTCAGTGAAAACAAACTCAAGTACACACATAATGGCCAGACGACTTGAGTTTGATCAATTAGTTCATTCATGTACTGACTAAAGTAGACGACATGTAATAACATGGAACTGTTTTAGTTTTTTTGGAAATGTATGTTTACTGGATAAAATAACATGTAGTTTCAAATATGATTGTTTATTTTTCTTCATCCTCCTTTTTTTAAAGATATAATGTCATGAGGATATATTTACCCACCATCCATCCATCCATCCATCCATCCATTATCTAAGCCGCTTATTCCTGGTCAGGGTCGCGGGGGGGTGCTGGAGCCTATCCCAGCATGCGTTCCGGGCGAGAGGCAGGAATACACCCTGGACAGGTCGCCAATCCATCGCAGGGCACACACACCATTCACTCACACACTCATACCTACGGGCAATTTAGACTCTCCAATTAGCCTAACGTGCATGTCTTTGGACTGTGGGAGGAAACCGGAGTACCCGGAGGAAACCCACGCGGACACGGGGAGAACATGCAAACTCCACACAGAAAGGCCCCCGGCCTGGATTCGAACCCGAGACCTTCTTGCTGTGAGGCGACAGCGCTATCCACTGCACCACCGTGCCGCCTATATTTACCCACCTGTACTGTAAACTGATCAATAGAAATAAAAACATCACTAACTCCTGGAGGGGACCAACTAAACCATAGAAAAACGCTGTTACCCCTCTCAACGTCAGCCTGTTTGTGTCTCACACGATTGGCACGCCACTCCCGCTGTCTAACATAAATAATAACATAAATAATAAATGATCGGTCTTGAAATGCTTGTCAGTGAAGTAGGCTACTCTGAGATCCGACCCAGGACATTGACAGACACGTCAGCTTTCATGTCACCCTTTGACGTCAAAGTACTCATTCCTGATGAAAGTTGCGGTTCAAAGCTTTCACGTGATTGACGCTGGCTATTCATCTGGGGAGGAAAACCGTTGTTTGACGTTTTGATTAGAACAAAGACTCAAAATGAGTTTCCCCGCTGTTCGCAGCGGCTCGGCGCACGGAAACCGATTCTCTCCCCGATATCTGCTGTTAGACGCCACGAATAAAGCAGCTCCTTACTACATTAATCTTCTGTGGTGTGATTGACTCGGTTGGAATTACCTTTGAATGAACATCAATTACCGCATCCTGTAAACAAAGTGGAGGGCGGCGACCTTGCAGTTCCCCAATTTCCGTCTTATTCGCTGCATGCATAATTTACGCGTTGCTGCCCCCTAGTGTTGACATAACGGTATAACAAGATGTTTCTCATACGGCGTTTGAAATCTCAGCTTCCTGGAGAAGGCAGCCGCGATTTCTTGCTGCGAACGGTAACTGTGATTGGAAATAAACAGGGCAATATATGTCGTAAATCAATATTAACCGCGGACCATAAACTGTGACGTTACATTCTTGAGGCTATGGCTTGTATGAGTATATTAACTGTACGGGAATAATCTGCATTGGAGCTCTAACTCACTGTTTTTGAAACGATTTCAAGTTTCAAGTTTCAAGTTTCAAGGGTTTTATTGTCAGTCACAGATATATACAAGTATAACACGGTGAGTGAAATTCTTGTGCCAGAAAACTCCCGACAGCAAACAGCAGTAAGACTATATATTTTTTAAACTATAAGTAGACCATAAATAAAATCGCTAAAAACAGTGCAGCAATTAAACTATAAGTATACATAAACATAAATAAAAATTAAAGCGAAGATAAAAAATTAAAGCTAGAAACAGTGCAAAAATGTACCTATGTAAACCGATATAAACTGGGCAAGTGAGTACCAGTTATAATAGACTTTGCAATAATATTTTAAAAATACAAACATACGGGAAAAATACAATACAATACAGAATAGTGCAAGTAGGTATGAAGGTGCAAATTACAAACCAATTGCAAATACAATTGGGTGTGTGCAGAGTGCGAGGATCAGCTCCTATTTAGCAGCCTGATGGCCTGACTATGGAAGCTGTCCCTGAGTCTGTTTGTGCGGCACTTGATACTGCGGTATCTTCTGCCTGACGGTAAAGTGGAATACAGTTTGTGGCAGGGGTGGTAACTGTCTTTGATTATGCGTTTGGCCTTTGCCACGCACCGCCTGGTGTAAATGTCCTGGAGGGAGGGAAGCTCCCCTCCCACGATGCCCTGGGCCGTTCGCATGACCCTCTGTAGCGCTCTGCGCTCAAGTACGGTGCAGTTCCCATACCAGACGGTGATGCATCCTGAGAGAACACTCTCAATCGTACCCGTGTAGAATGTACGGAGGATACGGCGGCACATGTTGAATTTCCTCAGACGTCCCAACACCGTCGTGTCATCAGCAAACTTGATGATGACGTTGGAGCTATGCATGGCCATGCAATCGTGGGTGTACAGGGAGTAGAGGAGAGGGCTCAACACGCATCCCTGGGGGGCTCCTGTGTTGAGGGTCAGTGGCTCTGAGGTAGTGCTGCCCATCCTCACCACCTGGCGGCGGCCCGACAGGAAGTCCAGTATCCAGCTGCACATGGTGGAGTGCAGGCCTAGACCCCGGAGCTTGGTGTCGAGCTTGGCAGGAACTATTGTGTTGAACGCTGAGCTATAGTCCACAAACAGCATTCGCACATAAGAGTTCCTGCTCTCCAGGTGAGAAAGGGCGGTGTGAAGTGCCACGGCAATTGCGTCGTCAGTGGATCTGTTCTGGCGATATGCAAATTGCCATGGGTCCAGTGTGTCAGGCAACATGGAACAAATGAAGACCTTAACCAACCTCTCGAAGCATTTACTGACAATCGAGGTGAGGGCTACGGGCCTCCAGTCGTTCAGACACGTTACCTTGGGGTGTTTGGGGACAGGCACAATGGTGGACATCTTGAAGTCCGCGGGAACAACAGCCTGGGACAGGGAGAGGTTGAAGATGTCTGCAAACACCCCTGCCAACTGGTCAGCGCATGCTCTGAGGACGCGCCCCGGGATGCCGTCGGGGCCTGCTGCCTTGCGGATGTTCACCTGCTTGAAGGCTCTGCGCACATCGGCCTCTGAGATGCTCAGCAGGCTGGGCTCCCAGGCAGCGCTGACTCCGGTGGGCTGCCGTTCACATCGAACCGAGCAAAGAATGTGTTCAGCTCTGCTGGGAGGGAGGTAGGGGAGTTCTCTACACAGCTGGTTCTCCCTCTGAAGTCCGTGATTGTCTGTTGCCCCTTCCACATACCCCTCACGTCTTGATTCTGAAATTTCTCCTCCACTCTGCTCCTATACTCTCGCTTGGCAGTGTTGATGGTCCTGCGGAGGTCATAGCGGGCTCTTCTATACTCCTCCATACTACCGCAGTTGAAGGCGGCGTCGCGCCTATGCAGTGCAGCGAACATCCCCGTTAATCCACGGTTTCTGATTTGGGTATATCCGAACCGATTTAGTAGGAACAACGTCATCCATGCACTTCTTGATAAACCCACCGACTGTGGACGCGTACTCACTGATGTTGTTGTCCGAGGCGTCCTTGAACATGGACCAGTCGGTGTGTTCAAAACAGTCCTGCAGCATGGATTCCGATTTGTCCGACCAGCGTTGAACCTCTCGCGCAGCGGTGGTTGCTGCTTCAGTCTCTGCCTGTAAGCGGGGAGTAGCTGGATAGAGCGGTGGTCTGATTTGCCAAACGGTGGGCGGAGGAGGGCCTTGATTTTGTTTAGAATTTGAGTAAAATGCTGGACGGGTAAAGGCACTAAGGGTGAAACCCATTCAGCAAGAGCAAACTTTCACCCAATTTCTAAATGACATCACATTGAGAACGTACAGCTGGCAGTTAGCCTAGTGCATAGTGCATAGCCTGAAATCAATATATAAACACTGAAATCAATATTTTCACACAATTCTAACCCAAGTTCTGCTTTAAGAGGTGAATAGCCTACTAACAGATGATTTTGTAGAACACAGTTTATTTTTTACAATTTATTTATGTATTTATTAGTTTATTTGTAAGGGACAAGCACAGAGAACATTGACAGCTGCAGAAACTGCCCGATGCACTGTACATGTGTATACAGCCGAAGCTAATTTCCAACACCAGTCCCTTGATGGGCATTGATAGTTAAATCAATCAATAAAATTACCAGCAGGGGCGCAGTGATAGTGTTTGGCCAGCAGGGGTGCAGTGATGGGGTTTGGCCAGAAAGGGGCGCAGTGATGGTGTTTGGCCAGCAGGGGCGCAGTGACAGTGTTTGACCAGCAGGGGCGCAGTGACGGTGTTTGGCCAGAAGGGGGCGCAATGATGGTGTTTGGCCAGAAGGGGGCGCAGTGATAGGTGTTTGGCCAGAAGGGGCGCAGTGATGGTGTTTGGCCAGCAGGGGGCGTAGTGATGGTGTTTGGCCAGAAGGGGCGCACTGATGGTGTTTGGCCAGAAGGGGGCGCAGTGATGGTGTTTGGCCAGCAGGGGCGTAGTGATGGTGTTTGGCCAGCAGGGGCGCAGTGATGGTGTTTGGCCAGCAGGGGCGCAGTGATGTTGTTTGGACAGCAGGGGCACAGTCACTGTGTTTGGCCAGAAGGGGCGCAGTGACTGTGTTTGGCCAGAAGGGGCGCAGTGACTGTGTTTGGCCAGAAGGGGCGCAGTGACTGTGTTTGGTCAGCAGGGGCGCAGTGACAGTGTTTGGCCAGCAGGGGCGCAGTGACTGTGTTTGGCCAGAAGGGGCGCAGTGACTGTGTTTGGCCAGAAGGGGCGCAGTGAGTGTGTTTGGCCAAAAGGGGCGCAGTGACTGTGTTTGGTCAGCAGGGGCGCAGTGACTGTGTTTGGCCAGAAGGGGCGCAGTGACAGTGTTTGGCCAGAAGGGGCGCAGTGACTGTGTTTGGCCAGAAGGGGCACAGTGACTGTGTTTGGCCAGCAGGGGCGCAGTGACAGTGTTTGGCCAGCAGGGGCGCAGTGATGGTGTTTGGCCAGCAGGGGTGCAGTGATGGTGTTTGGCCAGCAGGGGGCGCAGTCACTGTGTTTGGCCAGAAGGGGCGCAGTGACTGTGTTTGGCCAGCAGGGGCGCAGTGATGGTGTTTGGCCAGAAGGGGGCGCAGTGACAGTGTTTGGCCAGCAGGGGCGCAGTGACGGTGTTTGGCCAGCAGGGGTGCAGTGATGGTGTTTGGCCAGCAGGGGCGCAGTGACTGTGTTTGGCCAGAAGGGGCGCAGTGACTGTGTTTGGCCAGCAGGGGCGCAGTGACTGTGTTTGGCCAGAAGGGGCGCAGTGACTGTGTTTGGCCAGAAGGGGCGCAGTGACTGTGTTTGGCCAGAAGGGGCACAGTGACTGTGTTTGGCCAGCAGGGGCGCAGTGACAGTGTTTGGACAGAAGGGGCGCAGTGATGTTGTTTGGACAGCAGGGGGCGCAGTCACTGTGTTTGGCCAGAAGGGGCGCAGTGACTGTGTTTGGCCAGAAGGGGCGCAGTGACTGTGTTTGGCCAGAAGGGGCGCAGTGACTGTGTTTGGTCAGCAGGGGCGCAGTGACTGTGTTTGGCCAGAAGGGGCGCAGTGACAGTGTTTGGCCAGAAGGGGCGCAGTGACTGTGTTTGGCCAGAAGGGGCACAGTGACTGTGTTTGGCCAGCAGGGGCACAGTGACAGTGTTTGGCCAGCAGGGGCGCAGTGACAGTGTTTGGCCAGCAGGGGCGCAGTGATGGTGTTTGGCCAGCAGGGGTGCAGTGATGGTGTTTGGACAGCAGGGGGCGCAGTCACTGTGTTTGGCCAGAAGGGGCGCAGTGACTGTGTTTGGCCAGCAGGGGCGCAGTGATGGTGTTTGGCCAGAAGGGGGCGCAGTGACAGTGTTTGGCCAGCAGGGGCGCAGTGACGGTGTTTGGCCAGCAGGGGTGCAGTGATGGTGTTTGGCCAGCAGGGCGCAGTGACTGTGTTTGGCCAGAAGGGGCGCAGTGACTGTGTTTGGCCAGAAGGGGCGCAGTGACTGTGTTTGGACAGCAGGGGGCGCAGTCACTGTGTTTGGCCAGAAGGGGCGCAGTGACTGTGTTTGGCCAGCAGGGGCGCAGTGACGGTGTTTGGCCAGAAGGGGCGCAGTGACTGTGTTTGGCCAGCAGGGGCGCAGTGACGGTGTTTGGCCAGAAGGGGTGCAGTGACTGTGTTTGGCCAGAAGGGGCGCAGTGACTGTGTTTGGCCAGCAGGGGTGCAGTGACGGTGTTTGGCCAGAAGGGGTGCAGTGACTGTGTTTGGCCAGCAGGGGCGCAGTCACTGTGTTTGGCCAGCAGGGGCGCAGTGACTGTGTTTGGCCAGCAGGGGCGCAGTGACTGTGTTTGGCCAGCAGGGGTGCAGTGATGGTGTTTGGACAGCAGGGGGCGCAGTGACTGTGTTTGGTCAGAAGGGGCGCAGTGACTGTGTTTGGACAGCAGGGGGCGCAGTCACTGTGTTTGGCCAGCAGGGGCGCAGTGACGGTGTTTGGCCAGCAGGGGTGCAGTGATGGTGTTTGGCCAGCAGGGGCGCAGTGACTGTGTTTGGCCAGAAGGGGCACAGTGACTGTGTTTGGACAGCAGGGGCGCAGTCACTGTGTTTGGCCAGAAGGGGGCGCAGTGACTGTGTTTGGCCAGCAGGGGCGCAGTGACTGTGTTTGGACAGCAGGGGCGCAGTCACTGTGTTTGGCCAGAAGGGGCGCAGTGACTGTGTTTGGCCAGCAGGGGCGCAGTGACGGTGTTTGGCCAGCAGGGGTGCAGTGATGGTGTTTGGACAGCAGGGGCGCAGTCACTGTGTTTGGCCAGAAGGGGTGCAGTGACTGTGTTTGGCCAGCAGGGGCGCAGTGATGGTGTTTGGCCAGAAGGGCGCAGTGACGGTGTTTGGTCAGCAGGGCGCAGTGACGGTGTTTGGCCAGCAGGGGTGCAGTGATGGTGTTTGGCCAGCAGGGGCGCAGTGACTGTGTTTGGCCAGAAGGGGCGCAGTGACTGTGTTTGGACAGCAGGGGGCGCAGTCACTGTGTTTGGCCAGAAGGGGCGCAGTGACTGTGTTTGGCCAGCAGGGGCGCAGTGACTGTGTTTGGTCAGCAGGGGCGCAGTGACAGTGTTTGGCCAGCAGGGGCGCAGTGACTGTGTTTTGCCAGCAGGGGCGCAGTGACAGTGTTTGGCCAGCAGGGGCGCAGTGATGGTGTTTGGCCAGAAGGGGGCGCAGTGACAGTGTTTGGCCAGCAGGGGCGCAGTGACGGTGTTTGGCCAGCAGGGGTGCAGTGATGGTGTTTGGCCAGCAGGGGCGCAGTGACTGTGTTTGGACAGCAGGGGCGCAGTCACTGTGTTTGGCCAGAAGGGGCGCAGTGACTGTGTTTGGCCAGCAGCAGGGGCGCAGTGACTGTGTTTGGCCAGAAGGGGCGCAGTGACTGTGTTTGGCCAGCAGGGGGCGCAGTGACGGTGTTTGGCCAGAAGGGGTGCAGTGACTGTGTTTGGACAGCAGGGGCGCAGTCACTGTGTTTGGCCAGAAGGGGCGCAGTGACTGTGTTTGGCCAGCAGGGGCGCAGTGACCGTGTTTGGCCAGCAGGGGTGCAGTGATGGTGTTTGGCCAGCAGGGGGCGCAGTGACTGTGTTTGGCCAGAAGGGGCGCAGTGACTGTGTTTGGACAGCAGGGGCGCAGTCACTGTGTTTGGCCAGCAGGGGCGCAGTGACGGTGTTTGGCCAGCAGGGTGCAGTGATGGTGTTTGGCCAGCAGGGGCGCAGTGACTGTATTTGGCCAGAAGGGGCACAGTGACTGTGTTTGGACAGCAGGGGGCGCAGTCACTGTGTTTGGCCAGAAGGGGCGCAGTGACTGTGTTTGGCCAGTAGGGGCGCAGTGACGGTGTTTGGCCAGAAGGGGCGCAGTGACTGTGTTTGGACAGCAGGGGCGCAGTGACTGTGTTTGGCCAGAAGGGGCGCAGTGACTGTGTTTGGCCAGCAGGGGCGCAGTGACGGTGTTTGGCCAGCAGGGGTGCAGTGATGGTGTTTGGACAGCAGGGGCGCAGTCACTGTGTTTGGCCAGAAGGGGTGCAGTGACTGTGTTTGGCCAGCAGGGGCGCAGTGATGGTGTTTGGCCAGAAGGGGCGCAGTGACTGTGTTTGGCCAGCAGGGGCGCAGTGACGGTGTTTGGCCAGCAGGGGTGCAGTGATGGTGTTTGGCCAGCAGGGGCGCAGTGACTGTGTTTGGCCAGAAGGGGGCGCAGTGACTGTGTTTGGACAGCAGGGCGCAGTCACTGTGTTTGGCCAGAAGGGCGCAGTGACTGTGTTTGGCCAGCAGGGGCGCAGTGACTGTGTTTGGTCAGCAGGGGCGCAGTGACAGTGTTTGGCCAGCAGGGGCGCAGTGACAGTGTTTTGCCAGCAGGGGCGCAGTGACAGTGTTTGGCCAGCAGGGGCGCAGTGACCATCACCCTTCTGGCCAATCACCATCACTGCGCCCCCTTCTGGCCACACACCATCACTGCGCCCCTTCTGGCCACACACCATCACTGCGCCCCTGCTGGCCAAACACTGTCACTGCGCCCCTGCTGGCCAAACACTGTCACTGCGCCCCCTTCTGGCCAAACACCATCACTGCGCCCCTGCTGGCCAAACACAGTCACTGCGGCCCCTGCTGGCCAAACACTGTCACTGCGCCCCCTTCTGGCCAAACACAGTCACTGAACAGAACACAGATATCTGGTTATCTTAGATGATCTGTGTACAGAACACACACATCTGGTTGTGTCTAGAGTATCTTGGTGGAGAACAGACTCACATAAAGATACTCTAAACTAACCAGATGTGTGTGTTCTGCACACAGATACTCTAAACTAACCAAGTGTGTGTGTTCTGTACACAGATGCTGTAGGCTAACCAGATCTGTGTATTCTGCACATACTCTAAACTAACCAGATGTGTGTGTTCTGCACACAGATACTCTAGGCTAATTTACAGTATCTGTATGCAGAACACACACATCTGGTTATCATAGAGTATCTGTGCAAAACATATACATCTGGTTATCTTAGAGTATCTTTGTGGAGAACACATAAAGATCCTGTAAACTAACCAGATGTGTGTGTTCTGCACAGATACTCTAAGCTCACCAGATGTGTGTGTTCTGTACACAGATTCTCGAAGCTAACCACATCTGTGTGTTCTGCACACAGATACTGTAAATTAGCCTAGAGTATCTGTGTGCAGAACACACACATCAGGTTAATGTAGAGTATCTGTGCCGAACACACACATCTTGTTAATCTAGAATATCTTGGTGGAGAACTCAAAGACATAAAGATACTCTAGATTACACCAGATGTGTGTGTCCTGCACAGATATTCTAAACTAACCAGATGTGTATGTTCTACAGACAAATACTCTAGATGAACCAGATTTGTGTGTTCTGCACAGATACTCTAAGATAACCAGATATGTGTGTTCTGCACACAGATACTCTAGATTAATCAAATGTTTGTGTTCTGCACACGGATACTGTAAGATAACCAGATATGTGTGTTCTGCACACAGATACTCTAAGCTAACCAGATGTGTTGGTTCTGCACAGATACTGTAAGCTAACCAGATGTGTGGTTCTGCACAGATACTGTAAAGCTAACCAGATGTGTGTGTTCTGTACACAGATACTCTAGATAACCAGATGTGTTTGTCTTGCACACAGATACTCTAGATTAATCAATGTGTGTGTGTTCAGTCACTGCGCCCCTGCTGGCCAAACACAGTCACTGCGCCCTTCTGGCCAAAACACAGTCACTGCGCCCCTGCTGTCCAAACACCATCACTGCGCCCTGCTGGCCAAACACAGTCACTGCGCCCCTGCTGGCCAAACACAGTCACTGCGCCCTCTGGCCAAACACAGTCACTGCTGGCCAAACACCCCTGCGCCCCTGCTGGCCAAACACCATCACTGCGCCCCTGCTGGCCAAACACTGTCACTGCGCCCTGCTGGCCAACACACAGTCACTGCGCCCCTGCTGGCCAAACACAGTCACTGCGCCCCTGCTGCCAAACACAGTCAAACAAACACAGTCACTGCGCCCCTGCTGGCCAAACACAGTCACTGCGCCCTGCTGGCCAAACACAGTCACTGCCCCCTGCTGGCCAAACACAGTCACTGCGCCCCTGCTGGCCAAACACAGTCACTGCCCCCTGCTGGCCAAACCCTTCTGGCCAAAACACAGTCACTGCACCCCCTGCTGGCCAAACACAGTCACTGCGCCCCTGCTGGCCAAACACAGTCACTGCGCCCCCTTCTGGCCAAACACAGTCACTGCGCCCCTGCTGGCCAAACACAGTCACTGCGCCCCTGCTGGCCAACACACAGTGTCACTGCGCCCTGCTGGCCAAACACAGTCCAAACACCATCACTGCACCCTGCTGGCCAAACACCATCACTGCGCTGCCCTGCTGGCCAAACACAGTCACTGCGCCCTGCTGGCCAAACACAGTCACTGCGCCCCTGCTGGCCAAACACTGTCACTGCGCCCCTGCTGGCCAAACACAGTCACTGCGCCCCTGCTGGCCAAAAACACTGCGTCACTGCGCCCTGCTGGCCAAACACAGTCACTGCAAACACCCTTCTGGCCAAACACAGTCACTGCCCCTTCTGGCCAAACACAGTCACTGCGCCCCTGCTGGCCAAACACTGTCACTGCGCGCCCTGCTGGCCAAACACAGTCACTGCGCCCCTGCTGGCCAAACACAGTCACTGCGCCCCTGCTGGCCAAACACAGTCACTGCGCCCTGCTGGCCAAACACAGTCACTGCGCCCCTGCTGGCCAAACACAGTCACTGCGCCCTGCTGGCCAAACACAGTCACTGCGCCCTTCTGGCCAAACACAGTCACTGCGCCCTGCTGCCAAACACAGTCACTGCGCCCTGCTGGCCAAACACCACCCCTGCTGGCCAAACACATGACTGCGCCCTGCTGGCCAAACACAGTCACTGCGCCCCTGCTGGCCAAACTGGCCAAACACAGTCACTGCGCCCCTTCTGGCCAAACACTGTCAAACACCCTTCTGGCCAAACACAGTCACTGCGCCCCTGCTGGCCAAACACTGTCACTGCGCCCCTGCTGGCCAAACACAGTCACTGCGCCCCTGCTGGCCAAACACAGTCACTGCGCCCCTTCTGGCCAAACACAGTCACTGCGCCCCTGCTGGCCAAACAAACACAGTCACTGCAACCCCTGCTGGCCAAACAAACACAGTCACTGCGCCCCTGCTGGCCAAACACAGTCACTGCGCCCCTGCTGGCCAAACACAGTCACTGCGCCCTGCTGGCCAAACACAGTCACTGCGCCCCTTCTGGCCAAACACAGTCACTGCGCCCCTGCTGGCCAAACACAGTCACTGCTGGCCCCTGCTGGCCAAACACAGTCACTGCGCCCCTGCTGGCCAAACACAGTCACTGCTGCCCCCCTGCTGGCCAAAACTGTCACTGCGCCCCTGCTGGCCAAACTGTCACTGCGCCCCTGCTGGCCAAACACTGTCACTGCCCCCTGCTGGCCAAACACAGTCACTGCGCCCCTGCTGGCCAAACACAGTCACTGCGCCCCTTCTGGCTCACTGGCCAAACACTGTCACTGCGCCCTGCTGGCCAAACACAGTCACTGCGCCCCCTGCTGGCCAAACACAGTCACTGCGCCCTGCTGGCCAAACACAGTCACTGCGCCCCTTCTGGCCAAACACAGTCACTGCGCCCTGCTGGCCAAACACAGTCACTGCGCCCCTGCTGCCAAACACCAAACACTGGTCAAACTGCGTCACTGCTGCTGGCCAAACACAGTCACTGCGCCCCTGCTGGCCAAACACAGTCACTGCGCCCTGCTGGCCAAACACAGTCACTGCGCCCCTGCTGGCCAAAAACAGTCACTGTCACTGCTGGCCAAACACAGTCACTGCCCTGGCCAAACACAGTCACTGCGCCCCTGCTGGCCAAACACAGTCACTGCGGCCCCCTTCTGGCCAAACACAGTCACTGCCCCCTGCTGGCCAAACACAGTCACTGCGCCCCTGCTGGCCAAACACAGTCACTGCGCTGGCCAAACACAGTCACTGCGCCCTGCTGGCCAAACACAGTCACTGGCCAAACACAGTGACTGCGCCCTGCTGGCCAAACACCATCACTGCGCCCCTGCTGGCCAAACACAGTCACTGCGCCCTGCTGGCCAAACACAGTCACTGCTGGCCAAACACAGTCACTGCACCCCTGGCCAAAAACACAGTCACTGCGCCCCTGCTGGCCAAACACAGTCACTGCGCCCCTTCTGGCCAAACACAGTCACTGCCCCTGCTGGCCAAACACAGTCACTGCGCAAACCCTGCGCCCCTGCTGGCCAAACACAGTCACTGCGCCCCTGCTGGCCAAACACAGTCACTGCGCCCCTGCTGGCCAAACACAGTCACTGCGCCCCTGCTGGCCAAACACAGTCACTGCGCCCCTGCTGGCCAAACACAGTCACTGCGCCCCTGCTGGCCAAACACAGTCATCACTGCGCCCTGCTGGCCAAACACAGTCACTGCGCCCCTGCTGGCCAAACACAGTCACTGCGCCCCTGCTGGCCAAACACAGTCACTGCGCCCTTCTGGCCAAACACAGTCACTGCGCCCCTGCTGGCCAAACACAGTCACTGCGCCCTGCTGGCCAAACACCATCACTGCGCCCCTGCTGGCCAAACACAGTCACTGCGTCACTGCGCCCTGCTGGCCAAACACTGTCACTGCGCCCTGCTGGCCAAACACAGTCACTGCGCCCCTGCTGGCCAA
This sequence comes from Aldrovandia affinis, assembly GCA_029706075.1. NCBI lineage: Eukaryota > Metazoa > Chordata > Actinopteri > Notacanthiformes > Halosauridae > Aldrovandia > Aldrovandia affinis. The sequence goes on from JAINUG010000226.1 coordinate 938,478, forward strand.
ACACAGTCACTGCGCCCCTTCTGGCCAAACACAGTCACTGCGCCCCTGCTGCCCAAACACTGTCACTGCGCCCCTGCTGGCCAAACACAGTCACTGCGCCCCTGCTGGCCAAACACAGTCACTGCGCCCCTTCTGGCCAAACACAGTCACTGCGCCCCTGCAAACCAAACACAGTCACTGCCAAACACCCCTGCTGGCCAAACACAGTCACTGCGCCCCTGCTGGCCAAACACAGTCACTGCGCCCCTGCTGGCCAAACACAGTCACTGCGCCCCTGCTGGCCAAACACAGTCACTGCCCCTGCTGGCCAAACACAGTCACTGCGCCCCTGCTGGCCAAACACAGTCACTGCGCCCTTCTGGCCAAACACCATCACTGCGCCCCTGCTGGCCAAACACAGTCACTGCGCCCCTGCTGGCCAAACACCATCACTGCGCCCCTGCTGGCCAAACACAGTCACTGCGCCCCTGCTGGCCAAACACAGTCACTGCGCCCCTGCTGGCCAAACACCATCACTGCGCCCTGCTGGCCAAACACAGTCACTGCGCCCCTGCTGGCCAAACACAGTCACTGCGCCCCTGCTGGCCAAACACAGTCACTGCGCCCCTGCTGGCCAAACACAGTCACTGCGCCCCTGCTGGCCAAACACAGTCACTGCGCCCCTGCTGGCCAAACACAGTCACTGCACCCCTTCTGGCCAAACACAGTCACTGCGCCCCTGCTGGCCAAACACAGTCACTGCGCCCCCTGCTGGCCAAACACTGTCACTGCGCCCCCTGCAAACACTGTCAAACACACTCACTGCTGGCCAAACACAGTCACTGCGCCCCTTCTGGCCAAACACAGTCACTGCGCCCCTGCTGGCCAAACACAGTCACTGCGCCCCTGCTGGCCAAACACCATCACTGCGCCCTGCTGGCCAAACACAGTCACTGCGCCCTGCTGGCCAAACACAGTCACTGGCCAAACACAGTCACTGCGCCCCTGCTGGCCAAACACCATCACTGCGCCCCTGCTGGCCAAACACCATCACTGCGCCCCTGCTGGCCAAACACAGTCACTGCGCCCCTTCTGGCCAAACACAGTCACTGCGCCCCTGCTGGCCAAACACAGTCACTGCGCCCCTGCTGGCCAAACAACTGCGCCCCTTCTGGCCAAACACAGTCACTGCGCCCCTTCTGGCCAAACACAGTCACTGCGCCCCCTTCTGGCCAAACACAGTCACTGCGCCCCTTCTGGCCAAACACAGTCACTGCGCCCCTTCTGGCCAAACACTGTCACTGCGCCCCTGCTGGCCAAACACAGTCACTGCGCCCCTTCTGGCCAAACACAGTCACTGCACCCCTTCTGGCCAAACACAGTCACTGCGCCCCTGCTGGCCAAACACTGTCACTGCGCCCCTTCTGGCCAAACACAGTCACTGCGCCCCCTGCTGTCCAAACACCATCACTGCACCCCTCCTGGCCAAACACCATGGCCGTGTCCGAAACCGCTCACTCGTTCCCTATTCCCTATTCCCTATATAGTATATACTATATAGTGTACTATTTAGAGAACGAAAGTTGTGTTTTCGGAGACTACAACTGAACATCATTTGCGTCAAAAAAAAAAAGTGCCGGATATTCAGGTGACGCAAGCGGATGTGCTCAGTATCATAAACAAACCGAGCACTCATGGCGGCAGGTTTAAATGTGCTAAAGTTTTGAGTTTCAAAGACGGGCAAAATTTTGTGTAAATGTAAATAAATGTAAGTAACGTTAAGCTAGCTGTCGCCGTCGCTGTATTTCTTTCTGTCGCCATTCTTTCCCTTCTCTCCTTCGGTATGACACGACCGCATTGCATTGTGGTAGACGGGATCAATTCTAGGGTAAAGTAGGGTACAGTCGATGTACACTACAAATCACGGTGAATTGTGGGTATTTTCTCGTTCCCTATTTAGTGTACGAAATTCACATTTTAGAATTCGTCGCACTCTACAAAATGGCGTCCACACAAAGTAGTGTACTAAATAGGGAATAGGGAGTGGTTTCGGACACGGCCCTAGATTTAAAGCGTCGCGCACAATTCAGCTACGTGTCTAGCGTGAGCTACGTCGTTTTCGGACCGGGAACTCCGACGTTCTTTACGTAAATGTTATTTACGTCAGGAAGAACGTGGGAGGAAACCCTGGCTGGTGTGAGAAGAGGAGAATAAGGCTGTCACGATTTACTGCCCGCCACCGGCTCGCTCGGTATTACATTTAGAATAACGTGAGTATACGACTTTAACGCTGGATCGTTTCGTACATAAAGAAATAGAACTGAATTGGACTAGATTATAGCAGGCCTAACTAGAGCTGGCTAAATCAGATCATTCTTTTTTTGCTCTGGTAGCTAGCTAGCTAGCTTGTGTGTTCCATGCTTGCACTCATCTGCCAGCCAAGTGTATGGTTATGTGGCAAAAGCCTGTCATCTATAGCTCGCCAGCTATCCGCCAGATAAACTGGCATTCATATAACGATGTCGTTTGGTAGTTTGTTTATATTAGCTAACTAAACATAGAGTAATTAAGTATTCGATCAAAATGAATGGCCGTGTTGTGTCAGGTCCTTGCTTAGCTAGCATGCGTTACGTTTATTACAATTAATGTAGCAATTACTGCTGTTACTGTTCATTATTAGGTTGTCAAATAGTTTAGCTATGGTAAATAATCTATACAGACCAAAGTAACTATCAGCGACATCTTGTTAACTATTCCAGTGACCCAATGTGTATACGTAGTGATCGCTTGCGTTAGTTCTTAGGTAAGGTAAATCTAACCCTCGCAATTACACTACCTTATAATCAACATTCGTCGGAACGTCAATATTGTCGTTTTCCCCTCTTGTTTCTACGAAATATGATTTGAGTCCGGGCAAGTGTCATGGACTCGAGCTTTGCCACAGTAACGTTAACAGCTCTCCTGGTTTGTTGATCTGTTTCGCGTTTATCGTTACACCTTTTCCACAGGGGAGAGTTTACACATCTTATACAGTACAGCACTGTGTTCTAATCTCATCATCAATATGATTTTAGATAAACTTAATGAATGCTCTCGGGAAACAGTAAGAGGTGATGTTGATACTTGAACCTGGACGAGTGTATGTACACTGCATTATCAGGTATAGATAGTCTCTTAATTTTGCAATTCTCAATCTGTAGAAAAACTACTTTTTTTAAATCAAAGTGTCCATTCTTGGTGCTGTAAGGGGCAACCCGAGTTACATCAGCAGCCCGTGTTTAGACGGGGGCGTGTTTTGTCTCCTGAAGGCCCCGCCTCTGCTGCTGTCTCATTGGCCCATACCAATGAGACTGGCACATTAAATTCCGGGTGTCATTTGAGTGTTGTGTGGGATGGGTGTACCAAACCGACCACAAACGTGGAAGAACATAGTTTGTCAACCTCAATTAGGGCTTTCAGGGCAGTTGGTACGAATATTGCTATAATATTTTCTTTAAAAATAAATAAAATGTATAAATATACTTTATACTTGATACAATCAGAGTTTGCGAAGCGAAATTGGCAGAATGTAATGCTTTGACTCGTTAAGCCAAGCAGCCATTCTCTTTTTAGCAGATTGCTCCACTCTTCACTTTTTTGACAGCTCTAATTTAAATGTTGGTCTCACGTTGGGTGAACATGGTGGCTGTGTTGCTGTTGCTGTGTAACCTGGTGGTGGGGTCTCATTGGTGCTGCAGGTCTCCCGGCTTTAGTGACGTCATCATGCTGTTGAAAAGGCTGGCCTTGTGCTCGCGACTGAAGGTGGGGAAGTGGAACACTCTCGTAAACGTCTGCCCCCGGCTCTCCAGAGCTGCATCACAGGCCAAACGTGAGTGTCACCAGCGCACTGGGCCTCTGTCACCTAAAACAAAGTACCACTTTGGGGCGGGGGGGGGCTGGCACTGCTCTGCTCTGCTGTTGTACCTCAATGTACATAAACCTGAGCTGCTTCGGTAAATGTCCAGCTTTTTGTTAAATGGGACACATGTAAATAAATGTAAGCGATTTAAGTCACTTTAGGTGATGGGATTCGCTAAACAAATCCAAACAGTGATGCATAGAATGAAGTCATATTAGGTTGGAGGAGAGGATTTCTACAATTCTGTGCCAACCAATACCAAAAGCAAAAATCACTGTGTTCCCTCTAGTAAAATCTCTGTGTTTTGGTTGGGGTGTGGGTTGGTGGGGGTCCACAATTATCCCATTGAATAATTTTGCTTCACCGGGACGCCAGATAAATGGGGACGGGGCAGTTTTGGCCGATAGATGGCTAGCTGTTCGAGCCGACCTGGCCACCGGACTCTGCCTTTATCTGCTCCCATTGAAATGCTTTGTGTTCTGGCCGGCCTGACGTAGTGGGGCCTGCAAGCTCTCTATTGTTGTCAGCCATGGCTTTGGGCTGCTGACATGACAACTTTTACAGCAGCATTTTATGGCGGGGGCAGGGGCAGGGGCAGGGGGTATGGGCAGGGGTAGGGGCAGGGGGTATGGGCTTGGGCAGGGGTGGGTATCTGATTCCCTTTTTCAGATGCTTGGCACAGCTTTTATTGTAGCTTAAAAAAAATCAACGCTCCCCGCCCAGCCCCCCATTGGCTAGCTGTATTTGTGCTCATATGGGCCGTATGTCCAGAGCAGTGTAAGGTGCTGAGTCCCACCCTCAAGCTCTAAAGCCTAAGCCAGTTTTGGATGGACTGGCTTCAGACTGGGCTCGGTGTTGGAAGGAATAAATGGTCGAGCTGTGCTGCTCTTTCAGGTGTGATGATGATGATGATGATGATGATGATGATGATGATGATGTTATTCCCCTCACAGGATTATTTCATTTTGTGGTTAAAAATCTCTTCTCACCCTCTATCTCTCTCTCTCTCATAAATATGCTGTTTCCCTGCCTGCTCTGTGGTGTGTAGTGCTGTTAGCTACGGTGGGATATGTGGTGGGGGGTGAAAGGCACTGCTCTGTCTCACATGTTTGTACCTGCATGAATCACTTCCTCATCACCTCTGAGCTGTGCAGAGTCACTCTGGTGTCATTGTGATGTCACTGCAATGTCCTTCATTATTCCATGACGCTTTCGTATGACAATATCCTTTCATTTTCACCCAACAACAGCACATTTGATAACCGTACTAACATGCACACGTGAGAACTGGATAACAGCAGAGATGGAACAAGGACATAGGATGTTTCGTCAGTAAACGAGAGTGGCCAAGGGCACGTCTAGCTGCTCAGGTGCTTGCTCACCGTCTGGGCAGAGGGCAGGACCGAACCTGTTCTGCAATTAAATGCCTGTAACACATAAATTGCACCTTTTGGCTACGGTCTTGTCTACTTTTGCAACCTTTTTTTATTTGAGTGACAATTATAAGGACTAATGAGATTGTTTTAATGGAAGTATTTTGGCAAGTACTTGATCAAAACTTGTGTGTAGCGTTCTGCATTGTTTAAACAAAAAATTTAAAGTACCACTGATAAATTGCAGCTTTGTCTTTGTAAACCTTGATTCACTGACCTCACCTCCAAAATTGAATCCATTTACTGGTTTACAATCATTAAATTCTTAAATCAAATGTTTAACAATGTAGCCTTTTGTACTTTGGCTGTGGCTATTTAGCATCTCAATCTGAATGAGCGGCTCCCCCAGAGTAACAGCAGTACCTTCGATTCACCACTAGATGGCCACAGTGCCCATTGCTTGTTTCTAACTTTGAATGTAAACGTTTGTGGGAAATGAGTAAAAATGCCGGAACACTGCTCACTCCTCACAATCCCATCTCACCCCCCCTGACCCCTGACCTCTGACCTCCGGTCATTGCATCATGGCATCTGCACTGCATGCTTATGGCTCTCCGCATCTCTCCTCTTCAGATCTGCCTGTCTGTCCGTCACTCAGATGCGCCGCTGTGCGCCACTGGAGTAACATCCCTTTCATTACAGTGCCGCTCACGCGCACCCACGGTAAGTCCTTCGCCCACCGCAGCGAGCTGAAGCAGGCCAAGCGCGTCGTGGTGAAGCTGGGCAGCGCTGTGGTTACCCGCGGTGACGAGTGTGGCCTGGCCCTGGGACGGTTGGCCTCCATCGTGGAGCAGGTGAGGGTCTTAACTTCTTAATTTATTCAAAATGTTTTACTTTATTTTTATATTGAGAGAAGCCACACCAAATTGCATTGTACTTGAGTGTAATGACAATAAAGATCATTTCATTTTCATTTCATTTTCATTTCATTTTCATTTCATTTTCATTTCATTTTCATTTCATTTTCATTTCATTTTCATTTCATTTTCATTTCATTTTCATTTCATTTTCATTTCATTTTTATTTCATTTTCATTTCATTTTCATTTCATGAGAGGGTCCCGTTGGACAAGGCCATGGGGTATAGGGTTGACGTTTTGGGCTTTTGGTGGGTGTCTGAAAGTCTGATTATGATTGTATGCAAGGTCGAACGGTAGAGGGTGTTCTCCTGCTTTTAAGGTGGCATTCCTCCAGAACCAGGGCAGAGAGATGATGATCGTGACCAGCGGTGCCGTGGCATTCGGGAAACAGCGGCTGAGACACGAGATCCTGCTGTCTCCGGCAGGCTCTCCACTAGGGCCAGAACCACCTCAAAGACATGGTGAGCCCAAATCAGAACCAGCTTAAAGACATGGTGAGCCCAAATCAGAACCACCTCAAAGACATGGTAAGCCCAAATCAGAACCACCTCAAAGACATGGTGAGCCCAAATCAGAACCACCTCAAAGACATGGTGAGCCCAAATCAGAACCAGCTTAAAGATAAGGCCAAATGATATAAGACAGAACAGAAGTGTAGGGATTCGAGGGAATCAGATCGGCGCTTTATGAATAAAATGTATTATTGTTATCAGTATCTCACTACCAGTGTATAATATTAGTGGTTTGTGATTGATTGATTGATTATTGATGAATTGACTGTTTGTTGACTGGTGTTGTGCGTCTGATCCTGGTCTTTCACAGTCGGTTCCGGTTCTGGAGGCCCGGGCGTGCGCTGCAGCGGGTCAGAGTGGCCTGATGGCGCTGTACGAGGCCATGTTCACACAGTACAGCACCTGCACCGCCCAGGTACCACAGCCTCCATACGCCTCTCAACAGAACATTCTGGCCACGTCCGTCTACTCTAATAATAATGATGATAATAATAAGAAGTTGCTTAATAGAATAGGCGGCAGTGTGGTAGAGTGGTTAGGGAGCTGGGCTTGTAACGCTAAGGTTGCAGGTTCAATCCCCAGGTGGGACACTGCCGTTGTACCCTTGAGCAAGGTACTTAACCTGAATTGCTTCAGTAAAATATCCAGCTGTATAAATGGATTGTAAAGAAATTTAAACTAAGTCGCTCTGGATAAGAGCGTCTGCTAAATGCCTGTAACGTAATGTAATGTAATAATGTAATGTAATAGAAGCTTTTATTCATTTATACATTCATTTACATAGTTGACAATTCATTTCTATGTGCAGTTTATTGTCATTGTCTATGTACTATACTATATACTACATTGTCCATTCATACAGCTAGAGCAGGTCGAGTTAAGTATCTTTCTCAAGCCACTCCTAGGAATGTGTGGCTGTGTGGTGTGTAGTGCTGTTAGATACTGGGGGATATGTGGTGGGGAGTGAAAGGCACTGCTCTGTCTCACATGTTAAGGCTGCAGGTTCAATCCCCAGGTGTGCAGCGGCGTGTTTAGGGGGTGGCCTAGGGTGGCACGTGCTACCCCTGGAATCTGATTGGCCACCCCAGGTGCCACCCCAGATGCTAAACTATGATTGGCTATCTGCCACTCTGTTTTGTTGTGATTGGTATAGGTTTATTTATCTTTTAAATTAAACACAGAAATGTAAGACACTGTAATTAAAGTAGTTATGGGTAGTAGAGACAAAAATGGTCAATTAATGCTATTCCGTGCCCCCCGCCCCGATGTGCACATTTGTACTTCATGCCACCCCTACATAAGTCAGTGCCCCACTTGGGCCACCCCAGTCAAAACAGTCTGGACATGCCACTGCAGGTGGGACACTGCCGTTGTACCCTTGAGCAAAGTACTTAACCTGAATTGCTTCAGTTAATATCCAGCTGTATAAATGGATTATAAAGAAATGTAAACTGTAAGTTGCTCTGGATAAGAGCGTCTGCTAAATGCCTGTAATGTAACATATTTGTACCTGCATGAATCCCTTCCTCATCACCTCTGAACTGTGCAGAGTCACTCTGGTGTCATTGTGATGTCACTGCAATGTCCTTCATAATTCCATGAATACTCCTAGGAATGTAACATTTAAAACCCTCTGGGTGTGCAAGAATTCACTGCTGGACTCATTTCTTTAGTTTATAATTTGGCCGGATTTATTCTCAGCCGTTTCTGTTCAGAGATGTCTGTCGGGAGTAGCTCCACAGCTTCCTGCACACGCAAAACAGCGGCGCTTTTTAAACTGCGCTTAAAATTGCGATGTTTTTTACATTTTTTAACTGGGATCAGCGGAGACATAAACCGTGTTTTAACAGAGAGACGCGATGTCACATGTCAATGCCCCGCCCCCCTTGCAGATCCTGGTGACGAACCTGGACTTCCATGACGAGCAGAAGAGACGGAACCTGAACAGCACGCTGCACGAGCTCCTGCGCATGAACATCGTGCCCATCATCAACACCAACGACGCCGTGGTGCCCCCGCCCGAACCCAACAGTGATCTGCAGGGGGTAAATGTGGGTATATTCTATCGGGGTACAGGGGGAGGGGGGCGAGGAGGGTCAGCATGCACCCCTCACCTCTCACCAATCCTCAATACCCAATTCTTAAACCCCCCCCCCCTCACTGTGGAGATACATGCTGGGAGGGACTAGGAAGTGGTGCATGCTGGGAAAGGGCTCCGTGTATCTCCCGCATGTGAGCTGGAGCTGGAGGTTTGCGTGACGTAGCAGCTTCCCTGTGTCTGTGCTTCCTGTTGTCCTGCTTGTGTCTCCCTGTGGGAGTGGAGGAGGGAGTGGTCTGGCTTCAGAAGTTTCTAACACATTGACGGAGTAGACCATGATGCCTGACTATGAAATACAATGGCAGCGTGCGTTTATCTGCCAGCTTGAATTTGTTGTACACAGTGTTGCACGCAGCTCTCCCACTTGTACTAAAACTGGCCACGTATCTGCGATGGTCCCACCCCTCAGGTGGTGACACAGGTCAGAGAAAATAACTACTGTAACTCACTCTGGCCCCGCCCCACCCCACCACACCTCATCCTGGCCCCGCCCTGCTCTAACCACACCTCATCCTGCCCCGCCCTGCTCTAACCACACCTCACTCTGGCCCCGCCCTGCTCTAACCACACCCCACTCTGGCCCCGCCCTGCCAGGCTGCTGGTAGTAAGAGCAGATATGTCCTGTAAATGACCCATTGCACTGTGCAGAGTTGTGCCTGTTTCTTGTACTCGCGTGCACACACACACACACACACACACACACACACACACAGTCCTCATACAGTCCCCTTTCTTCCCAGGTGATCAGCATCAAGGACAATGACAGCTTGGCGGCTCGCCTGGCCGTGGAGATGAAAGCAGACCTGCTCATCGCACTCTCTGATGTGGAAGGTACGCATTTGGAGGCAGGGGGGGTTTGGCGCCTGTGGCATTAGAAAGTCTCTGCTGCAGAGTAGTCACCCCTCCCACCTCTTTGGTTTGGTACATTCCTCCCCTCGTTACCCTGTGAAGTGGTTTACACACTGGTATTTTGCTGCGACTTTGTCAGGGAAAGCTCTTCTGATGAGGCACTAGACCATCAGATTTTCACCCTGTCCAGTTGTCCAGTCCTAGAGCAGAAACACAAAAGTGTGAGTGACCGATTGTGAAGGGTTATTCCTTGCCACCTGTACTGAACTGGGGAAAAATAAGTCACGTTCACGCTGTTTTCTTCTGGAGCCATGGACAGAAACACCCCCCCCCCCCCCTTTTTTTATCTTTCACTCAGGGTTGTATGATAGCCCTCCAGGGCTGGACGACGCCAAACTCATCGATATTTTCTATCCTGGTGACCAGCAATCCATCACCTATGGGACAAAGTCCAGAGTTGGGATTGGAGGCATGGAGGCGAAGGTTTGTTTTGAACATGTGCTTACAATCACTTCCACTGTTCAACATGAGAACTTGTGCGCATGCATGGATGCACAGACTCACAGACCTGCACTCTCTCTCCTCTCTCTCTCTCTTTCTCACACACACACACAGATCTGCATGTTCTCTCTCTCTCTCACACACACACACACACCTGCATGTTTTCTCTCTCTCTCTCACACACACACGTTCTCTTTTTGGTGCAGTCTGTAAAAGGTGTGTGTGTTTTTTGTGTCTGTTTTTAGGTAAAGGCAGCACTGTGGGCCCTGCAGGGGGGCACGTCCGTGGTTATCGCCAACGGGACGCACCCCAAAGTCACCGGCCACGTCATCACAGACATCGTCGAGGGAAAGAAAGTGGGAACCTTTTTCTCAGAGGTGAAGCCAGCTGGTGAGTGCCTTGCAAAAATGTGAATAATAGCAACATTAAAAGTAAATAAATGATGAACAAAGCTTGCGCGGTTCCACAATTCAGTTCAGTTCAGTTTGTTTGTATAGCGCTTTCAACAAGTACATTGTCACACAGTAGCCTTACATGGTATGGAGCCTTAACACCCCCAAAGAGCACGCTTTCACACGTGTGAAAATAAAAACACTGCCAACAAAAACCCCAGACATGGCTGAAGCCCAGGTGGAGGTGTGTCACTGCTATACAGGTGAGTTGGTGCTTCCTGTGGTAACGTCTCTGTTGTCCCTGTCCCCCCCAGGTCCCACGGTGGAGCAGCAGACCGAGATGGCGCGGCATGGTGGCCGGATCCTGGCGGGGCTCCTGCCTGAGCAGGTGAGGAAGGCTGAGTGCCAAGCGTACCTGCCGTAGCAGAATGTGGCACGTACCTGTATTGGAAATGATTTGTTTTGCTACCTTAACTAAAGTGGTAGCATTTTAAAAATATATTTTTTTATCAATTTTGTTTCTTATCTTTCCCTGTTTTTCTCTCAAATTTGGAAGCCAATTATACCCTCTATTTATTTCGATTAACCCTCCCCCATGAACACGCTGCCCGTCTCTATGGGGCATGCTCCTCAGGAGGGGACAGCCAAATGCCGCCCCCCTCGGGGTTAACGGCCAGGGCCGACCTGGCAGAGATGGTTTCAAACCACGTCCCTGATAGGCAGCTCACACTCATACAGGACCAGCCAAGTGCGGGTGCGTTAGACCGCTACGCTATCCACCAGCCTAAGTGGTAGCATTTTTTGACAAAGGGTACCTTAAATGCTTTAAATATGTACATTCATAATGTTTGTGGATACTTAAAATATAATTTGGTCACGTTGGGGAACAATTCAGAAAGATGGGGAGGAGGGCGTGCCTGAACATGTCCATCTGTCTCGTCACAGAGAAGTGAGATTATCTGCCACCTCGCTGACCTCCTGACCGAGAGGAAAGACGACATCCTGGCTGCGAACAAGAAGGACATGGACATGGCCACCAATACAGGTAGACCACACACTTACCTGTCGGAATGGATAATAAACTACACACTCACCTGTCGAAACAGGTAATAAACCACACACTCACCTGTCGATACAGATAATAAACCACACACTCACCAGTCGATGCAGATAATACATCTCACACTCACCTGTCGAAACGGATAATAAACCACACACTCACCTGTCGATACAGATAATAAACCACACACTCACCTGTCAATACAGACACTCGCCTGTCGATACAGATTATAAACCACACACTCACCTGTCAATACAGGTAATACATCTCACACTCACCTGTCAGTTCCGGTAGTAATCCACACTCTCATCTGGCCATCAGTACACATAATAAACCACACACTTACCTGACTGTTAATACACATAATAAACCACACACTTACATGACTGTTAATACACATAATAAACCACACACTTACCTGACTGTTAATACACATAATAAACCACACACTTACCTGACTGTTAATACACACAATAAACCACACACTTACATGACTGTTAATACACACAATAAACCACACACTTACACGACTGTTAATACACACAATAAACCACACACTTACATGACTGTTAATACACACAATAAACCACACACTTACATGACTGTTAATACACATAATAAACCACACACTTACCTGACTGTTAATACACACAATAAACCACACACTTACATGACTGTTAATACACATAATAAACCACACACTTACACGACTGTTAATACACACAATAAACCACACACAGGCACTGGCCAGCACAGGTAATAATCCACACGTTCACCTGCCCTGTCCACAGGTAGGCTGACCCCCCCGCTGCTGAAGAGGCTGAGTCTGTCCCCAGCCAAGCTGAACAGCCTGGCCATTGGGCTGCGGCAGATCGCCGTGTCGTCCCAGGACAGCGTGGGCCGCGTGATCCGCCGGACGCGCGTGGCCAACAGCCTGGAGCTGGAGCAGATCACCGTGCCCATCGGAGTGCTGCTCGTCATCTTCGAGTCCCGCCCCGACTGCCTCCCCCAGGTGGGCCCGCCTCTCTTACATTAACCAATCACAATCAGGGAGTGGCGTGGTGAAGGGGCGTCATTGGCCCAGAGGTATAAAAAGGCCCACAATTTTGTCAGGATCATTCTCTCCCAGTGCGGCCTTCGTTGGTCTTCATTATGATCTTAAAGAGCAGGGAGTGAGGCTGGAGATGGGGGGGGTTCAGGTTATCTTTATTTGTAAAGCCATGTCATCAGCTCTGCTCGTGCATGGGCATGTTTGCTCATTCGATTACGGTAGGTACACAAATGAACACGTGATGTACCCTGCGCTTCTAGAGGCAGCAAAGAGAAATGACGTCATGCACACAATACTGCAGCAAACCACTGCTGCAGAGAGACTAAACATGGGGTAGAAGAGAGACATTCCGTGTCCGTTATCAGAATGACTGGATAAGTCACTCCCAGTCTGACCCTGACACATGGACATGAACTGTGCACGGGGCGAGCTGCAAGGGGAGAGATGGCACTGCGCTGCTTCGCTGGCCTCTGATTCGCTGGCCAACATATGGTCTGTCTCTCTGACCAGAGGGATGCAGTAATGGGGGCGACACTAACGGGACATGTCCAGACATGCCTGAGCTACGTACAAGGCCACTGCAGGCTTTCCCACATTATTATTATTATTATCCATTTATCAATACAATGAAAACAACAGCGTATTTTCTGACCCAGGCTGCTCACACAGCTTCGTTTTTTAAATATAATTATTTCTACAGCTGGATATCTGCTATAGCACTTCAGGTTTGGTTACCTTGTCTAAAGGTACACAGAGCAGTGCCCAGTTTGGGAGTTCTGGTTGGCCGCCCGGGTGCTCGACTACCGCCTGTGGCCAGTGGTTGCTCCGCCCCCTACAGCACCGTTAAACCGTGTGCTGCCATGCCCGCAGGTTTCGGCTCTGGCCATCGCCAGCGGCAACGCCCTCCTGTTGAAGGGAGGGAAAGAGGCGGCCAACACAAACCACATCCTGCATCAGCTGACCCAGGAAGCGCTCTCTCTCCATGGGATCAAGGACGCTGTACAGCTGGTAAGGAGACGTGGGGGGAGGAATGTTGCTTTGCTGAACTGTTCGGTAAAATAGCACAGTTACCTGTTAAGAGAAATGCTGAAAGGGGTAAAAAACTATTTAAAAACAAGTTTTTCTGCTGTTTTCTGTTTCGTTTTGACATTTTTTGTTTGTTAATAATACGGTTGGGTTTGCTGAGGTAGTGTATCAAGCAGCTGCATGCAGAATGTATATTTCCCAGCACTAATTCAGTACACACCGAACTGTACAAGTAATGTGAGGAGATATGACCAAGCACACAGGTGGTGTGCGTGAGCACATTATTCAGTCTTGAAGAGAGATCGTGCGAGCACATGAAGGACACGTGTGTTGTGTACAACATATGATGTATCTGTGCTGTGTGTTGTAGGGGAATGTAACATAACATAACATAACATAACATGTGCCATTAAGCAGACGCTTTTATCCAAAGTTTTAAAGAATGTAAAGAATGCATATATTTTTCAGTATATGTGTCCCCAATGGGAATCGAACCCACAACCTAAGCGTTGTCAGTGCCGTGCTCTACCTACTGAGCCCCACAGAGCCACTGTGTGTGAGTGTGCGGGAGGAAGTGGAGGACCTGTGTCTGTATGCGTGAGTTGTGTACTACATGTGATGCATGTGTGCGGTGTGCTGCAGGTGAGCACGAGGGAGGAGGTGGAGGACCTGTGTCGGCTGGATAAGATGATCGATTTGATCATCCCGCGGGGCTCGTCCCAGCTGGTGAGGGACATCCAGAGAGCAGCCAAGGGCATCCCGGTCCTGGGCCACAGCGAGGGCGTCTGCCACGTGTACGTGGACTCGGACGCCAGCGTCGACAAGATCATCAACATCGGTGAGTCCGCTCAGCCTCGTCTCTGGCCGGGTCACGGGGAGGTCACGGTTTGCGGCCGTGTCTGGTCGGGTCACGGGGAGGTCACGGTTTGCGGCTGTGTCTGGTCGGGTCACGGGAGGTCACGGTTTGGGGCTGTGTCTGGCCGGGTCACTGGGAGGTCACGGTTTGTGGCTGTGTCTGGTCGCGCTCAGAGGTTCTTTCACAACTGAATGCCAGTGTGAGCGCGAGAGGGCGCGAGTGATTGTGTAACAGCTTATTTAAAACGCTGCATTATTATTAGTATTAGTATTTATATTGTTGTCTCTCCTCCAGTCAGAGACTCTAAATGTGACTACCCTGCGGCCTGCAACGCCATGGAGACCCTGCTGGTGCACAGAGACCTGCTGAGGACTCCCGCCTTCGATCAGATCATCGACATGCTGAGAGTGGAGCGGGTGAGTCTCACGCGCTCACCGCTAGCGCAGCCGGACGGATGGACGGGGGCTTCGGGTTTAAACCCTCTTTATCTCCCCCCTGAAATATTTTATGACCGCAGTTCCAAACTGTTAATGTACTGCTCTTAAACCCCTCCCACCTCTTGTTTGAATTTGAACCCTGCATTTGACTTTGATGCTACTATGGAAGTTTGAATTTTGCATTTAAGTTTCCATGGTGAAAAGGGGACTCTTGAAAGGTTCTTGGAATTCCTGCCATCGATGTTAAAGTTAAAACCAACATAAGCATTAACCTGAAATGGGATATGAACTCCAACCACCAAATCAAATAGGCCCAACAGAGACTGCATTTCCTCAGATGACTCAGGAAATAGCTAGTCAAACAGAGACACTTGGTTAAATTCTACACAGCCGTCACCGAAAGCATCCTATCCCTGTCAATAGCCTGGTCAAGCCTGGTATGTAAACTCAACCAAGCAAACAATACAGAAACCAAACGCACCATAATGTGGGCAAATTAAATTGTCCAAGACCCATTTCACCCAGCCCACCGCCTTCTCCAACTCCTGCCCTCCGGCAGGCGTTATAGAGCTCTTGGCTGAAGGACAGAACGCCTCAGCCTTAACTTATTTCCCCAGGCTATGCACAAACTAAGCCGTATGCAAACTGAGTCTGTTAGTCTGGTGTGCTGTACTCATTCTGTCATTGTCTGCTGCACGTTGTCTCTGTTTGTCTGTTGGCACCGTCTATTGCACTTATTGCTTGTTTGCTGTGTGCATGTGGAAACTGTCTAGGCTCTCTATACATGTCCTGGAAAGGAATGCCACCGGCTCGGCTGCGTGACAGTAAATGAAATGAACGTATGAATTAAATCTTTTGTGAGGGGACAGTCATGTAAATGCTGCGGAAGCTCACAGCGGATGTTCACAGCGCTCCTGGCCGTTTTCCCAGTCAGACAGTGCCACTCTTACCCTGTCCCTTTTTTTTGCCCCCTCAGGTGAAAATCCACGCCGGGCCCAGGTTCGCCTCCTACTTGACCTTCAGCCCTTCGGAGGTCAAGTCCCTGCGGACGGAGTACGGGGACCTGGAGTGCTGCATTGAGGTGGTGGACACCATGCAGGACGCCATCGACCACATTCATAAGTACGGCAGCTCCCACACCGACGTCATCATCACCGAGAACGGTGAGCTCCGCCCCCTCCCTTCACAGTGCGCAGCGACCTCATAACTCACACAGACACATTGCTTATGCGTTTATGCGTTTATTCATTTTTATTTGGCAGGAGCAATTGTAAGGTCAGAGTTCTTAATTCACTATAGGAAAGAAGAAACAATACCTGCACACGTATGAGGAAAGACCCATACAACACTCTGTTAAAATTTCTAAACACTAAGTACTTTATTCAGTAAACACGCAGCTCAATATGAGCTTTGCCAGGGTCAATCATCCAGCTCGATATGATGTGCAAAGAAACAGGCCATTGGTCTCTCTTTGCCTTAAGTACAGGTTTTCGCCACAAACTGAAGAAGGCATCCCCTAACATTATTGGTTGGTACAAGGTTTTTTTTCTTAGCCGAGTTGACCTTCAGATCTGGCGCTGTCATCAGGTATGGCTGCCTGTGGCCCCCCCGTCATGGAAACGGGCGCTGTCTCGCAGATTTCCTGTGTTTTGAAAGCTTCGTGCCTACCACCTCATGTGACATTTAAAAAGTCCCCTGCGGCTTAGCCGCAGATATTTGCCAAGAGCCAGCCCTCTTGGCAGTTTCCGTAAGCTTTGCACAATGATTCATTTCCCATTCATGTTCCTCTTTACTGAGGTCACTTACAGGTCAGACAGAAATACATGGTTTGATTCTTATTTCTATATGAAACGTATGCTTACAACTCTTTAAGCATTGTCATTTTGAAATTTCCCTCACGCAATGCACAGTTTACTTTTGTAGTGGCATTGGCTACACAGGGTAAGTAAGTAACCTTACTGGGAGGGGGGATACTTCACCTTTTTAAAGCCAGATCCGAGTCGATGCGCTCACCCTGCATACTCTGGGGACTTCCGGGGCCGACTTGGCAAATTTAGTGAATTAAATAATGCACATTTGTATTAGTCTTTGAAATTGAATTTTTAGATGCATTTGAAGTATTATTCATAAACCAAATATGTTTTCAACTACATTTCAATACTATGATCGAATACTAAAATGATAAAATCAAACACTAATTATATAATTTGTATAATTAAATACAAATACCTCTAGTCAGAGGCTTCAGTGAGTTTCAAAGCTAGGTACTTTCAAGTTCAAAAATAAGTAATGTTAGCTAATATTTATGCATAATATAATTCTACTCATTTTAATTCTCTCTTTAAGAGAGATCATGTGAGCACGTGATGTAAAGTGTGGCAAAGGCTGGGGCCTTGGATCAAAACTGCTCAGATGTTATCCATTGCTACAGTGCTGATTAGTCTCTTACCCGGATTTGCACTCACTCTACTCACCCGCTCGAAGTGAGGCTTCTGAAGACGGGGAACTAAAACAGTAGAGGACAGATGCGCTCCATGCAGAGGACAGAGATGCGAAGTGCGTGTGACGTCAAATGCGCAAAATTGACCATCGCAACTGACGGTTCGGTTTAGGGATTAGGGTTAGGGTTAGGGTTTGGGTTTGGTCAAGGCGCACTGTAAAATCCCATAAAACCAACAGGCCAATCACATCTCGAATCGCATCTCGTCCTCTGCATGGGTGGCATCTAGCCTCTACCGAACTAAAACACAGTAGTGGTTGTCAGGTTGTCAGGTTGTCAGGTGTCTTGTCACGTCACAATGCCTAAGGTTAGAGCCACACTGTGATTGGTCCCTCTCTCTCTCTCTCTTCCTCCTGCAGAGGAGACGGCGGAGCAGTTCCTGCAGCAGGTGGACAGCGCCTGTGTGTTCTGGAATGCCAGCTCACGCTTTGCTGACGGATACCGCTTTGGACTGGGTGGGTTTCCTCACAATTTCCTCCCTGTGGGGGTCCCTAGCTCGCATTCCGGGGGGGGCGGAGGCACGAATGTTGCCGCTTAACTGGAATCGGCAGTGCCAAATAAACGGGTAATGCGTCGGGTTCGATGGACGGGAACATCTGCAGAGCAAACGGATGACGGCGGATTAGGGTTGTGCTCCCCGGGGGAGCGGCTGTCTGTGTTGCTCTAAAGGTTAATGCCTGAGGCAGAAGCGGCATGCTAACTGCACGCTTAGCAAGCCTCTGAACTTCACGCTCTGTCGGCCGAATCTGTAAAAATTAATTTGAGAGCTGATGCTGGTGCGTAAAACACACCCGATCCCCTCGTATCAGCGCAGTAAACTCCAGTGTTACAGATGCTGCTGCTGTAGTAGATTTCTATCCAGTTTGGCCAAAATCAAGGTGATTACCAGCCCCCCTCCATTTGGCACACTGGTTTAGACTCCTTGGGTTTCTCTGGAGTCCCGCCCCCTACTCCTCTGGAGTCCCGCCCCCTACTCCTCTGGAGTCCCGCCCCCTACTCCTCTACTGTGCTAATTAACTAGGGCTGGCAGAGCGAGGCCTCACAAGCTCCATAAATGGGTGGAGCTATCGCATGCTATGAGCGACTCACTGATCTGAACCAATCAACCAAGTGTTTCTTTTAAAACAACAGTTTTTGCAACAGAGTGCGTAGTCTGGATTGGTTGTGGCAAGTCAGTCAGTGATTGACGGTACACAAGTAGCTCCACCTGTTATTGTGTTTGTGAAACCTCACCCTCACGTCTGCACTGAACACACATTACCATTAACTAATAATGGGGGAGGGAGGGGTTTGTGAACGCCATAGTGGGTGGAGCTACAATGAGCAAGTCACTCGATGACTCGTTTGAACCAATCAAAAGATTTTTCACTGTGCTGCAAAAAAATCTATTTTTTGATTGGTTGAAATCACTGAGGTAGCTCTACCCATTTTTGTTGGAAGCATCACGAAGCCTCACTCTCTCAACACTGCTGAACACAAACTCGAATAACACCCTGTCCTCTGTCTCCCCCTAGGGGCCGAAGTGGGCATCAGTACGGCACGGATCCACGCCCGGGGCCCGGTGGGCCTGGAGGGGCTGCTGACCACCAAGTGGGTCCTGCGGGGCGAGGGCCACACTGCCGCCGACTTCTCCGAGCAGGGCAGCATGAAGTACCTGCACGAGAACATCGCTGTCGCGCAGGTGCTGCCCGGACAGAGGACCTCCAACTAGACACGCTTACCTTACCTTACCTTATCAGACCAAGGCACATCCTCTGAACTCGCCTCCAAGAGGAGGTGCTCCAATAAGTCCCGCCTTCGAGACTGAGGTCCTCCAATCAGGCTCCGCTATTGTGACTCTGCCTCCCTTCTATGGGGGTGGGGAGGTGGGGTGCCACACATGGAGCACAGACACACCTCTTCCTTTGCCTAGGACCTCTCTAGTCAGTCTTCTGCAGGTGTAACATCATTTCTGGTGCTGAAGGGCAACAAAAAAAAACGTCTTTAGTTCCACTTGAGCCAAAAAAAAAAAAAAAAACGTCGTCATAAGGTTGGTTGACAGAGCGAGGTCCCAGGTGGAAGTCAGTTTCCAGCTGAACAGTAAGAGTCAGACATGGCCTACTCTTACTCTTCCCTGGTGTAAAACTGCCTCAATTAGGGGCCATTTTACACACCCTAAAAACTAGCCTTGAAGAGCCGTTATAGGAGGTTACAGGAGATTGGCTATGGATCGCTGTTTAGGACAGGAACTGTGAATCCCCGAATGAGAGTGACATGCAGCAGACTTACATCTGTGTATTTTTATTGAAGAAATTCAGTTAACATGTATATGGCTCAAGGTAATGTGCCCTGCCCAGGACTTGAACCTGCAATCTGGTGTTATAGGTGGTGTAGCCACCTATACAGAACACTCACGCTCACGCTGATTTGCCATGTCAGACATCACTTGACAGCACTATAGCCAATACTAAGCTGGAAGGCTGAATACTGCAACCCTTCCACAACCTTACCTTTTTATTTGTGTAGCTGCTGTTCTCTCTGTGTAGGCACCGGTGACCTGCGTGTGTTCTCTCTGTGGAGCATACGAGTGGGACCTCCCATTCTATCTAGCGGGTCCTGAGCTACCGGCTACCTCTGTGCCCCCCTCCCTCTCGGCGTTCGTTGTGCTTCCTTTCGATACAGAGCACGGGAACGTTCCGGAATCTGTACGTTTCTTGTGCAGTGGGACTGTTTTTAGGTTCTTACTTTTATTTGGTGAATTATGGCAGCTGTTATGGAATAAAGCTTTTTTTTGTTCGGTGATCCTGTCCTGGTTTCTTTTCACGCCACATTCATCGATCGTTCAAATGCATTAAATGCATTAATTAATTAATAAAAAGGTCGAAGGCGCCTGTTTCCTTCAATCACGCGGGGATTCCCAGAGCTACACAACAGGAGGACATCGATGCGCCATCAGTTCTTGCTTTAAAATAGAAACTGAGGAAGGAACGGAGCCCACCCTGCTACGGAGATGTGGTCACCAGCAGGGCTGGACTGGCTATATAGTCTACCGGGCCGATTCCCGGTGGGCCGGTCTAGTTTTGGGCCGGTAGGGCCGGTATAATTATTATTTTTAATTAAAAAAAATAAATATTTTTTTTGTTTTTTTTGTTTTTGTCATCTAACGGCCAACAAAAAATGGACAGCGGCCCATTGGTTCATTAGTGATGGGCCGGTCTGAGCCAAATGGCAGGGCCTATTTTTTGTCCCAGTCCAGCCCTGGTCACCAGCGTGGGGGGCGCTCAACGTTTCATTTTTGAAACATCACCAACACTTGAGTACACCGTGGTCAGAATGTGCTTAGGGATTCGGGACTTAGAGTTCAGGTAGAGGGGGTACAGGGCAGAGGGGTGAGGTAGAAGGGGAAAAGTACCGGACAGTGCTCTCCTCCATGCCTTGTCTTTTTGGCAGTCAGATAAATGGCAAAGAGCTTGTTTTATGGTTATCGTGCAAGAGGCACTTACCG
This sequence comes from Aldrovandia affinis, assembly GCA_029706075.1. Classification (NCBI taxonomy): domain Eukaryota; kingdom Metazoa; phylum Chordata; class Actinopteri; order Notacanthiformes; family Halosauridae; genus Aldrovandia; species Aldrovandia affinis. The sequence goes on from JAINUG010000226.1 coordinate 959,413, forward strand.
CGCTGGCACAGGGTTAATAAAGATTCACAGATTGTGACCTGTTATTTTATTGGTGCAAAGCAGCCATTAAAACCCATTAAAAGCCTTTTTTGCCATTGTAATGGCATTTTGATCCGCATCCTGCACGGCGTGTCCCGGCAAACCACGCGCACGACGGATGTCTATCAATAAGTGCAGCGGAGAGATCGACGGTGCCGATTACAGATGATGGCGAGGTTGGAATGCTGAATGTATCAGAGAGAACAGGACTGGGCGTCTAGTGAATTGGTGCTCTTTGGAGCAAAGCCGTCTGCTCTTTAATCTTAATTAATCGTACATTAAAATTACTCGAGGTTAAAACGAATATTCCTCGTGTCGGCTGATCTTACGGAAGCACCGCGGTGCGTCTCCTCCCCACAGACCTTATTTTATTAAACAATCAATAATTGATTAACAAAAATCATTTATTCATGTACATCTTCGACAATTGTGGGCATCTAATTAACAGTTTCAATAATTGATATTCGTTTTCTGACGGCTGATTAAACATGCAGAGCTTGGGATGCAGATCTTATTTGATTATTTGTTATGTGAAAGTTCCACGCTTCGGGCTACGATCAGCCTCCTTTGACTCCGCCGCTGTGAGCCGTACTGCCTTATGATGTTATTAAAACCCGCGTCGACAACGCTGGGCCCAACGGACTCGAGGCAAACCCATGTGATCCTCCAGCAACTCACTCAGACACTCGGGATACGTCGACCGACAGAACTCAAAAGAACTAGCTCGTGTTCCCTTAATTTTCCCTGGGCATTGGTGATGACGGCACTGGTTTGGCCCGCTCTCCATTAGCTGGTAGCACGGTGGACAAAAAGCTCTGTTTCTGAGCAGCCGGCGAATGGAACTATCGTACATTTGTTCGTTTACTTTGCAGCTCACATTTTACATGTCCCTTTACACACCTGAATATTTACTGGGCTGTTTCAGGTTAAGTGCCTAGCACATGGATTATGAACCTGCAACCTTCTGATTACAAGTAAAATGTATTTATTAACCAATATGTCATACCTTTAAAAAGGGTAAGGGGCCACCACCTACCGCTAGGGTGGTGTTCTGTGGACACTACAGAGCACAAAACCTTTAGCGCTGTGTTTCACAACCAATGGCAACAGCACTCTTACAGTGGTTAATATTCCGGTCAAGTACGAAGAGTACCTAACGGTTGATGTCAATTGTTTAAACACGTTTCCTGAAACTATGACTCTTTTCTCAAAACTATAAACACAAAACTCAATCAGTAAACCATTTTGGCAAAACTCCCTCAAATCCCTTGCAAAATGAAACAGTGGAGCTTAGCTGTGGCCCTTCTGTGCTAAATCTCTGATTACTGATTGAATAATTTTTGTACTTGTGAGGACTGAGTGTGGCCAATTGATACATTGTTTAACATTGTGAATGGCAGTGCTTTCCATGTGAACACAAAAGGTTTTATTTATGAAGATTGTGCCTAATGAAGTGAATTGTGTTTAGGGTTTTGCATAAAGGTAATTTTACAATGCAATTTGTGTGAAAACAAGCAAAATGTGCTTATAGTTTTGTAGAAAGTTTTGTATTTTTTATTTATAGGCTTTAGGTTTTGATAACTCTGTCCATAGTACTACTTTGTGTGTGTGTGTGTGTGTGTGTGTGTGTGTGTGTGCGCGCGCTTGTGGGGTGGGGGGTGGCGGTAGGGGGGTTGGAGTAGGATGGATTTTACAAGCAAGTGTTTATTTGGCTCATTTGAGGTGGGTATGAGTGAGACAGATGGAAGGGTTTATTTGCTTTATTTGACTCATTTGAGGTCGTTGACAGTGAGACAGGCAGGAGCGGGTCCGGGTTTTAAGGGAAGGGTTTATTTGGTTTATTTGGCTCATTTGAGGTCGGTGATGCGACGCAGGGAGCCAACGCCAGGGCTCACGCTGCCCCACTCGCTGTGCCTGCGGTACTCGCCCGGCCGCAGGAAGTACTGGCGGCCGCTGTAGTTGGGCTGCTCGTGCAGGGTCCAGTATCCCTCCACCACATTGCAGGAGGAGATGTCACGGGTGTGGAAGCGCTCGTGGACGTTTGGGCAGTCGTCCTGCAGCTCCATCATCTGGCCACCAAAGTCTGACCGCTCAAAGATCTTCATCCTGTAATTTCCTCTATACTGCACCGACGAACAAAAACACAAACAAACAAACAGAAGCGCATAAATGCACAGTTTTCTTCTAAATAGGAGTAAGTCCCAAGGTGTAGGACATTTGTGCTCATTTGCTTAATTTACATTTCATTAAGTTTAATTTAAATTCAACGTGGTGAAACCAGCTGTCTTTCCATATGGTGACTTCTGTTGCCCGAGGGTTGGAGATGGGTGAGGCTGTGTTCAGTTAGTGTTTGGGTAGAAGGCCTCTGGGATTGCTATGGGTGGTGATTTTGGTGAGATGGCAGTGTGGTGGGGGTAGAGTAGACTGGTGACACACGTTACAGTGTAGTGATGGGACTGGCCTCTCCGCCTGATCATCCTTTGCTGAATTAATCCTTGCCTGTGGTGTGTGGGGAGGGGTTCAGGTGTTGAATGTGGAGGCTGATACCCACACACAATGTTAAGAACTCTCAATGATAGGCGCTATATAAATACAGGTCAGGAACACCAGTTTGGACATTGAAAGTGAGGTAAATCTACGCCTCACTCCAGAAACACAGCACAGTGTTGCCCGTTCCCTTTGGGGATCTCAAGCACAGAATGTGTAGGCTTTGGCTGCATAGCACAACATGAACATCGGAGAAAATCTGTCAGAATCATAATTAGACACACACGCACACATGCCCGCAGACATACATTCACTCACACTCAAATACTCTCAAACACAGACACACACATGCGCACAAACACAGGTATGAGTGTATAAAAGCACACACACACACACACACATACATTTGTGCATGCACACACAGACACACAGACATACCTGAATTCACACACATGTACATGCACGCACACAGACACACAAATGTGTACTTGCATGTACAGTGTGGTCCAAAGAGTCCACTACCAAGATCATTGAAAACTAACAAAACATTTTTACTCGTGATATTTCAAGAATGTCATAAAACACTGATAAAGAAACAAAATGTTTGTTTTAGCAAGGATGGTATGAAATTGAAATATCTATAAATTGTTTCCACACCATTGCCTTTCATTTGAGTTGTAATACTTGGATACTCCTAATACACAGTGTGAGTTGTTCTCCTGAGTAAATATTTTGTGTTAGTTTTTGATGAATGATGAAAACAAACAGATGTTGGTAGTGGACTCAAACGTTTGGACCCCACTGTACATACCCCCCGCACACACACATGCACAGACATACCTGAATTCACACACACGTTCCTGCATGCACACACAGACACACAAACGTGCACTTGCATGTATACACAGATACACACACACACACACACACACACGTACCTGCATGCACACACAGACACACAAACGTGCACTTGCATGTACACACAGATACGCACACACACACACACACACGTACCTGCACGCACACACAGACACACAAACGTGCACCTGCATGTACACACAGATACGCACACACACACATACACACACGTGCACACACACACACACACAGACACACAAACACACACACACACACACACACACACACACACACACACACACGTACACACACACGTGCATGCACACCCACACACACACGTGCATGCCCACACAGACAGGTAGTAGGCTGCACTCACGGGGGGTATGACCCTGCAGGAGCGGATGCAGTCGTTGAAGCCGGCCCAGCGCTGGTAGTCGGGGTACTCCCCCTGCGGCAGCATGTACTGGTACCCCCCGTAGCTGGGCTTCTCGTAGGCCACCCAGCAGCCGCTCGCCACGCGGATGGAGTTGCAGCGGGAGAAGTGCGCCTGCAGGTCCGCGCAGTCGCTGCTGCACTCATAATGCCGTCCCTGAAACTCCCGGTCCTCGTAGAAGATTATCTGAAGGCAGGCAGTGTGGTATAATGGTGGTATAATGGTATAATGGTTAGGGAACTGGGCTTGTAACGTTAAGGTTGCAGGTTCAATCCCCAGGTGGGACACTGCCGTTGTACCCTTGAGCAAGGTACTTAACCTGAATTGCTTCAGTTAATATCCATCTGTATAAATGGATTGTATGTAAAGAAATGTCAACTGTAAGTCGCTCTGGATAAGAGCGTCTGCTAAATGCCTGTAATGTAATGAAGGGGACAGCCACCCGTGCGCGGTCAGTGCTGATTGGGCTTCACGGGTTATTTCACTGTGACAGTAGGCTTAGGTTCGGGAGGCATTCACAAAACGCAGGGAGGCCTTATTATACTGCATTATACCTGCATTATACTCACGCACTTCACACAATTTCACTGTACATTATACGCTGTTTTTTTTTTACCCTCATGCAGAGTGAGGTTGTTATAAAATGAAATTGAACAATTGGTCTTATAAATGTTGCCTTTCCTCCCGCCCCCCTGGCTCTGTAGGCGGTCTGGCCGAGCTGCCTTTCAAAGTTAACTGATTTATACCCGAAATACCAAGTGTGGTGGTCACTTCCTGTCCTGATAATGCTTTAATCATACTGTGTCTGTCATGATAATGACCTCATAACATCTGTCATAATAATGACATCATACCGATCATAGTAATTACCTCATAATACTCATTCCTGCTGTAGAGTGAACACCATCGGTCTAGTTTATATTGGTATGTGCAGGTAATTACCACAATAGAGAAAACTTTGAGTAAATTAAATGGTTCAACCCCTCAGTGGGCAAGGTAAATGCTACTAAATAGAAAGCCATTCTGAGTGATCACCTTCACTCTATGGTGAAGAATTTCTATCCTGATAAAAGTGGTCTCTCCCAGGATGATAATGCCCCCATCCACAGGGTGCCAGTGGTCACTGAATGGTTTGATGAGCATGAAAATGATGTAAACTATATGCTATGGCTGTCTCAGTCTCAACCCAATTGCACACTTATGGGAGATTCTGGAGTGGCGCCTGAGACAGCGTTTTCCACAACCATCAACAAAACACCAAATTATGTAATTTCTAGTGGATTTTCTTTTGCCGAAACCTGGTTCCCCACTGCCAGGAAGCTTAAACTTAACTGCAGTTTGATCTTTCAGCAAGACAATTATCCCAAGCATATCTCAAAATCAATCAAGAAATGGTTAACTGACCACAAAATGACTGTTTTGCAATGCCCATCTAAGTCTCCAGAATTGAACCCAATCAAAAAGTTGTCTTTTGAATTGAAGAGGGTAGTACACAAGCACAGACTGAAGGATCTTGAACGTTTCTGTATGGAGGAATGGTCAAAGATCCCCCCCAATATGTTCACCTCATAAAACACTATAGAAGACAACATGTTAATGCAGATTTATCTTAAAATAATTAGTAGGGGTGCCAATAATTGTGACACATATCTTTTTTGAAAATAAAATATAACTTGTTAAAGAAAATCTTTTTTTCTCTGAGCAATTATATAATTAAATAATATCTTCTTTTTTTTTTAAATTGAGCATAGCTCATAACCCTATGTTATTTATTTTATACAGCCTTTTTTGCTCATTTTCATCAAGGACCATGACTGGACCTGACTGGACATTCCAAAACAGACCCCAAACTAGATGACATAATGCAATGAGATGTTATTGCGATGGGCTGTCATGTCTGTATTGAACATTTATTTAAGGCAAGGGTACAAACCAACATTCCCCACCACCCCATCACATTTGCATTGAGATGAATGCAAAGAAAAGTAGAGCTCCCCCTAGGGGTAACATAGTATCAGCATCGCCCTATATAATCACTGCCACACTGTCATTGCAGAATACAGACGTTCATCCACCAGGTATAAGTGAAAAAGACCCATACCTATATGGTCATTTCTTAATTAAGAGTAGCATACTGAGATTACATTTTAGCCTTGCACAAAGAGTAAACATTCTACACACAAATCCTGTATTGAGATGAAAACACAGTGTGTTCTTCTTTTTCTTATTAAAGATGTCCTAACTGCATGCTTACCTTGCCCATATTGACTGTTTGAAGCGACCGGACAGGACCGTTTGAATACTGGACTCTTTTATACGCTCGACGGCGGTCAGCGCATTGTTATCAAGACACAGAGACTCACCGTGTCAGCACAAACTGTTCTGTAGAATTACACTAGGATTTATCTGGTGGGGATCATTCTTTGTGATGGCTTATTGTTCGTATGTGAGTGTGTGCGTTGCTGTAAATTCTGCGCGGCGTTCACCTTTCAAATGACAATAGAGAAGCTAACTCTGCCATAAATACACATGGGCCATGGCCATATCACAGAGGGAGGAGAGAGAGAAAGACGTTAACCTCTATGCCACTCTATGTTCCTCTGTCTTCAGTAACAAATGTATAAAGTGTAAAGTATTTCCCTTTTCAAAGGATTATTTTCTTCTAAACTGATCAGTGATTGCTAAACACAAGATTATGCGTATCAACTGATAATTTTTTAAAAATGTAATACCTGCTTAATTTGTTTTCTTTTTTTACTCTACATAAGGAAGAATTACCCTTTAAGTTATACTGAATGTCCCCCCCCCCACCCCACCCCACCCCACCCCACCACCATGTGGAATGTTTTCCAATTTACAAATCATGGAATCTCAAATTCCTCTCAGAACCTTCGGGTTAAGCACTGTCAACAGTGACATCACTGTGGTGGCCATGGAACCATGGAAATGCAGTGTAAGCGTTTGTTGTGTAAACATGTAATTCATTATAAGAGTAGAACTATCCACACGAATTGGCAATTGGTGAATATTGGGGATGTAGAGAGGGTTTGGGGGAAAAAAATCTGATCATTCTATTAGACGTTGGCTCGCATAACTGTACAAATAATGAAAATTCTATAACAGTTGAAACTATGTGCTCTGTTTGTGCAACCTATTTTTTCGTGTAATACAGATAACGCACGTGGTTTCAGCAGGCATCAACACAGAAAAAAAGATTACAGCCTATTACAGCTATTATCTCTACCCTGAAATGAGCCAAGCCATTTTATCTATCATGTGTACCTTGAATGTAATAGCCAAATTAATTATAAATAGATTAGCGGGGTCCCCCATGTAACTACCGGCAATCCCATTGTAAAACGGTCTAATCCAGTGCAAAGCTGGCCTGTGCCAAAAGATCATTTTAATGGGATATTCCAGAGACCCCAGTTCTGTGGCACGGCCCGCAGCAATAGAATGGCACAGTGTGCGATATCTAATCTCCCGATTATGGGGGAAAACACAAGATGGAGAGTGGAAATATCATAGAGATTTGGCTTGTAATGGATTTCCCAAAGTGTGTGAATAGATTAATCATTCCCATCTGATAGCCATGGCATTACGATATCAGTTACATTGTGATATCAAGACACCTGTTATGTCTTGATATCACACCAATTTTTTTAAATTTTTTATATCTAAGTGAGAACACAGGTTAGTGGAAGGAATGCAAGAAAAGACGGAGTCTTTTTTTTTAAAGACGGAGAAAGGAAGAGGCCGTCAGACGCCGCGTTAAAAATGGAATCGCTTTATTTGAGCATATGGCACACTGGGGCTCACAGACCGGTCCTCATCCTTCTGAAGGAGCCCACCATGGGGTTGAAGCAGCCCCACTCTCCGCAGGCCCGGTACTCGCCCGGCCGCAGGAAGTACTGGCGCCCCCTGTAGTTGGGGTGCTCGTAGAAGGTCCAGTACCCCTCCATCACGTTGCAGGAGTAGATGTCACGGTGGCGGAAACGATCGTAGACGTTGGGGCAGTCGTCCATCATCTCCATCATGTGACCGGTGAAGTCGGGCCTGTTGTAGATCCTCATCCTGTACGATCCTCGATACTGCGGGGGGACGAGAAACGCAAAGATCGCACCGAAACTTCAAACCCTTGCTTGCCCCCCCCGCGCGCCACTCATCACACACTTTCGATTTTATGCCGAGAGGAGGGTTGGGGTGACTGAACTGCGTCATTTTTTCCTCTAAAACATAAATGGTAGGGCACACCCATGAAATGCACACATTGTGCATTTTTGTGTTCTGTAAGACATATTTGTAGAAGACTCTTGTAAGTGACTCAGGTCACTTTAGTCTTAATTTGTTCCCCTATTGCAGATCTGTGTTCACTCCAAACAGTTAAAAGATTGGTCAGGGTTCAAATGAAAACTCTATCCAAATTGAAATGCATAGGATCTAGTGAGGGCAAGTTTCTTTTAACTAAATGAAAAGAAATATATATTTTTGCAGTAACTGGATAAATAGGTAAAATAAATAATAAAGAAATTGCATACAGTTGTCATTCTGTTGAGATATTAGGTTAATGTGCCATACCATTAGCAAAGCTAGAGATAAAAAAGTAGTCAATATCAAAAAACATTGTTTTTAGAACGTCGGTTACGTTTGTTATGCGGTTTGTTAAATGTTATTTTTATTATATTCAAAAACCTGAGTTTTGATAAACCCCAAAGAGTTCTGAAAGATAAAGTTAATTTATTGGCAAGACTGTTATTAAGCTGCATGACTCACGGGAGGGAACATCTGGCAGGAGCGGATGCAGTTGTTGAACCCCATCCAGGTGTGAAACTCGGGGTACTCCCCACGGCCCAGCATGTACTGGTAGCCCATGTAGTTGGGCTTCTCGTAGGCCACCCAGTGACCCCCCGTGACCCGGATGGAGTTGCAGCAGCTGAAGTGTCTGAAGGTGTCGACACAGTCACCATTGCACTCAAAGGAGCGGCCCTGGAAGTTCCGGCCTTCGTAGAAGATGATCTAAACGGGGTAAAACGGGAGAGGAGATCAGTTTCCACGGCAGTTTTTCCCCAGTGGGATATTCATATTTATACTGAAGCAAAGTGCTGACTGAAGAAGAAAATGCTTCTGAGAGTCAGTGTGGTGTGGTTCAGTCAGTAGGTAGAGCATGGCGTTGGCAATGCTTAGGTTGTGGGTTAAATTCCCCCTGGGACCACATATACTGAAAAATGTATGCATTCACTACTGTAAGTCACTTTGGATAAACGTGTCTGCTAAATGGCATATATATATATAGTGTAAATGCACAATATACTGACCAATTTGAGGTAAGGATCTGCTAACTGGTGCCTGCAGTTCAAATTCATACCAGTAGCCAAAGACACAGATATTTTACCAATATACACCCAATAGCCTCTCAAGCAACAGAAGAAAAAAAACTAACAAAAAACCCCCACACAAAAATCCCAACAGAAACATAGCTACTGTACCAAGTATCGTGAGAATGTTATATAAAAAGCTGGGTTTCAGTTCAAGCCAAACAATTTATAACATTGTGATTGAGTGAACTCCCAAATATACCAATGTCTCTGGCTGAAATAACAGGTGTACCTAACCCACCTAATCTCTCAGGCGAAAAAACACAGGTATACCTGACCCTCCAGGTCATTTAGGCCGAGAGTCACATTTTACAGACCCAGCTTTCACCCTGAAACGCAGTGTTTAGTTACGGCAGCAGCATGCTGGCCATGTGCACGTCCTTACCTTTCCCATTTTGGAGGGCTGGGTGTGAGGTCTGTAGCGCTGTACGACTGAGTTGGAGCCTTTTATACAGTCTTTTACGGCAAAGCATTGTTCTGTCCTGCCTGCCTTTGGCACATCAGCAGTCACATTCTACCTTTTACCAGAGTTCACCTTTACAAACACCACAGGCCCACCCCCCATTATAGGCCACTGCTAGAGGTTTACCTACACAAACAACCCCCCCACCCCCTCACCCCTACCATTATACATTGTGTTATACAACTCTGGCCTACCTATGGGGTGTCAGAACAGTCTTTCAAAAGTCACACAAAAGGCATTGGGTCCTGTAAACCCACATGAGGGCATTTACATCATTGTGGATAATGTTTGTGTCCATTGCACCCACTACCCCCCTTCCCAATTGGACAAAAAACAAAGCCAACAAAGAAAAAAAAAACTGCCAAAAAGGTATTTTGGTTGTAACAACCACGTGAAACATTTTAATGTAATTGTTCCTTAGATTGAAATTGATGTATATTGAAGAGTTATCTCTTATTAGCTGAACTACGGTCATATAGTGTGTGTGTGTGTGTATGTATGTATGCATGCCTGTATGCGTGTATGGTGGGGGGGACTTTTGTGTGTGTGTTTGACAGTGGTCCCTTGGTCTTCCTGTGTGGCGCGGAAAATACCAGAGAGAGATTACCCTCATGTTTTTGCTTTAAAATCCAGAGGGTGCCAGAATGATCAGACATAGGCTACTCTCACAAAGACAAACAATCTTGCAGCATCACAGTTTGCCCTCAGAATAAAGAGAACATTAAAAAAACTGTGGAGAGATGTGCTGCTGTGCCAGATTGGGTTCCAGGTCAATGCAGACGCCGTTGCTAGCTCCTGGTTTTTTCTTTTTTGTTTCTAATTTTTCCTGTTTTTTCTCCCAATTCGGTTGCCAATTATACCCTTCATTTATTTCAATTCACCCTCCCCCACGAGTCTGCCCTCCGTTCTCCGGTTTGAGCCAATTTCCCGAGGCTGGCAGATCCGCCTCCTCCAAGACGGAACCCGCTGACCTACAGGGACGCCCTTCTGCTCCTCGACAAACTCGTGCCGGCTCACCCTCCCCTCTCCCCCCCCCCCTCCCCGTGGGGCAAACAGCCAAATGCCACCGCCAATTGGGGCTAATGGCCAGGCCCGGTCTGGTACAGATGGGTTTTGAACCACGTCCGTGATAGGCAGCTCACACTTGTATCGGACCAGCCAAAGTACGGGTGCGTTAGACCGCTACGCTATCCACCAGCCCTTACTTGCTCCTGTTTTATTATCAATGAACTGCATTCTAGTCCTCATATTGTCTAATATCACACCAAGTTTTGATGTGATACAACAGTTATGACCCATTATGTGACAGTGTTCACCCATTTTTACATATTAGTTACTGTATACACAGCACAAAAGTAACTTTTCATGTCTTGGATTCTTAGAACTGCAAATCTCTCTGTTTGAGAACAAATTTACTCAAACAGCCTTTCTGATTTGAATGCAGTTGAAAAAGTGCCATGTGATGCATTATCTTTGTGGAGGGGAAAAATTAAGGACCTAGCTAGGCAAATAAAAGTTGTGAAGACATTTTCTCGTGATTTAGCTGGGAAGTCCCGGTTGGCAGTGGCTAAAAAATTAATATTGAAAAAAAGTTGCTACAATATATATATATATTTTTTTGTATATGTAAAAATTGTAATTTAAAAAAATGGGCACTTTCACTTGAACAAAAGGCCCTGTTTAAATTTACTGGCTGTGTTCCCTGTCCCCTTGTTACCCCAGAAGGGGCTTTCTGGCTGCCATGACAGGGGATGTTTGAATTGCTCAATAATGTGAGAGCTTGTAGGGATGAGGCCCAAGTGCGACCAATGGGGAATAAGAATCAGGATAACTCCTGATCAATCAGGATGTCACTTAAATACACAATAGGGAGCAAGGGGCGTTAACCCACGAGAATCGCTACAGAAAATAAATAAAACAAAACTCCCAGCGTATGACGAAATAACTACCCACAAAAAGGGCGAATAAACACAAACGGTACCGAACGATAGTAAAACAAAACAGAAAAATCTAGCATGTAGCCCAACACCACACGACTCAGTAACTAGGACGACTCCAAGGAACCGGGCAGCTTACCGAAATAAGTGTAGAGCTGCCGGCAAAATAAAAGGACCGCTACGGGGAACAGAGACTGATAGTCTACCTCCTAAAAAGATGATCTCGGAGTGCTACATGTTTAGCTCCCATAACCGATCACATCAAACAGGAGGAGAAAACCAGCCAACGACCCACGCAGAGGAAAAAAGAAGGAAAATAATTTGAGTCGCAACACAAACAAAAAAACTAAGCTGGAATAGAACCCAGACACCTAAGACGCAGCTTAGGAAAACGAACAGCGAAAATAAGTGCCCTGGGTCTGCCGGTAAGTAACCTCAAACACAGACCAAACAAAATAAGAAAAGCTAGACTTCTGTAGAAGTGGCGAGAAAGCTAAAGTGAAAATAGGCCTACTTTCTTTTTAGGACTGACACCGTACCGGCTTCAACGCCAAATGAATAGACACTGAAGCACGGAGTAGTGAAAGCAGCGAACTGAAGTAGGCAGTGAACACCTGAAAACAATCCGCTGATTAGGTATGGAGATGAGCAGGCACGTAGCCTACTCACGAGGATAGGAAAGGAGTACGCCCACACAGGGCTAAACAGGCACGCAAACCATGACAAATAAATGAAGAAAACGTGATCCATCCCTATTCCCCTCCTTCATTAAAGGATATAGGCCGCAGGGGTGTCAAACTCATTCCATCGAGGGCCGAGTGTGTGCAGGTTTCTGTTGTAACCAATGCATTACACCAGGTGATTTCAATTAGGTTCCCTCCTTAGTTGAAGAAGTGAGCTAAATTAGTGAAATCACCTGGTGTAGTGCATTGGTTGCAACAAAAACCTGCATACACTTGGCCCTCGATGGAATGAGTTTGACACCTGTGATATAGGGGATGTGTTCTTTAAAACATGCCCTTGTTTCCTTGCATTGCTTTCACTTCCTTGATTCCTTATGAACACATCAGAAGGAATCAAAGTAAACCTATATATAAATTGGCATTTTATTGAGCATAATCTCAGTTGACAAATGCAAAGATGGAAATATTAACTTTCTGTAGTACATTTGAAGGGATTTAAAATACTCTAAATATAACAATATTTATTTATTTACCCCCCCTTTTTCTCCCAATGTCGGGAGAGCAACTGCAATCTGGCAGTGTAGTGTACTGGTTAGGGAGCTGGGCTTGTAACTCAGAGGTTGCAGGTTCAATTCCTGCTGTTGTACCCTTAATCTGAATTGCTTCAGTAAAATATCCAGCTGTATAAATGGATTGTATGTAAAGAAATGTAAACTGTGTAAGTCGCTCTGGATAAGAGTGTCTGCTAAATGCCTAAAATGTAAGGTAAATGTAGCAACAATCACGTGCTCTCCTCTGAAACATGTGATGTCAGCTGCTGCTTTTCACACCGCAGTCTACGAGTTAAGGTCAGGCTGACATGAGTCGGGGGAAAACACTTCATGCACCTTTTTACCGGCAGAGTGTGGGTGCCCAATTGAACAGTGGGGGTCGTTGGTCTGCGATGAGACTCAGACAACCCAGCCAACTGAATCCCTCCCACCCTGGGCAATGCTACATCCCGTGGATGCTTCTGGCCACAGTGGTCACTGGCATGGTCTGGATTCAATACCAGACGTGGGGCTCAGCCACACACTAGAACAATGTCTTAACAGGATACAGACCGTGGGGCTCAGCCACACACTAGAACAGTGTCTTAACAGGATGCAGACCATGGGTCTCATCCACACACTAGAACAGTGTGTTAACAGGATACAGACCATGGGGCTCATCCACACACTAGAACAGTGTCTTAACAGGATACAGACCATGGGGCTCATCCACACACTAGAACAGTGTGTTAACAGGATGCAGACCGTGGGACTCATCCACACACTAGAACAGTGTGTTAACAGGATACAGACCGTGGGGCTCAGCCACACACTAGAACAGTGTGTTAACAGGATGCAGACCGTGGCTCAGCCACACACTAGAACTAACAGGATACAGATCCAGCCACACACTAGAACAGTGTGTTAACAGGATACAGACCGTGGGGCTCAGCCACACACTAGAACAGTGTCTTAACAGGATACAGACCGCGGGGCTCAGCCACACACTAGAGCAGTGTCTCAACAGGATGAGCCACCCACAAACCTCCAGAGAACAGAACAAATATCACCCGTTCTCATGTTTAATTTGTTGAGTTTCATAAATATTGAGGGATGTTTTTAAAGTGCTCAGCATGTGTAGAAACATTCCCATAACCCAGGCCCACGTTGGCTGCTAACAATCTAGTAGCCATTTCTGAGCACCTAAATATAGTCTGCATGGTGATCAAAAAAGAACCCGAGAGTGTAATTCCTCCTCACAGAGGGTTTTCTCCTGACTAATGTGTAGACGAGGCTGAGGGCGAGGGCGTTCTATCTCAAACTGCTCCGCTCCTCTCCTTGCTCTCTCCACTCGATCTCGAAGCCTTCGCTCCTGTGATATCCACGCTACATCGGTTGAAGTGTCGATAACAGGTGGAGGGATCAAGGGAAGTGCGTAACACCGAACAAATTGGAAGGGGACCAAAGACTCACACGAGGAGTTAAGGGGGAGCCTGCAATCTGAACGGGGAAAAGCACCTTCTGAAGGAAAGTTGCCTTCCGCAGCTCCAAGTGTGTCGAATTGCAGTTTTGATCTTTTCATAGGCCACGGAGTTTGAAGATGGGAGAATTAACGCTGTTACATTTGTATTCCGGGTGTACATGTGAACACACCCTCAGAGTATTCATCAGTATCAAAGCTCTTTCAACAGCTCTGTACAATAAACAATGGAGAATTTCCTTGTTTTTTTTTCTTATTACTACCCAATTCCAGACTTTCTGCTGAAGACTTATTAAGTCTTTCAGTCACTCTGAGAACAATAATGATAACTATGAAACATACTGTAGTGGCAACTCTTTCAATTGTGGTAGTGCCAAACAGAATTTTGTTTTTATATGCACCTGTCAATCAATTCCTTTCAAGTCCCTCTATTTATTGGGTATCATTATATAAAAATGCCACTGATTGGTAACTGCCAAAATAAAGGAAACACCAACACAAAGTGTCTTACAGTTTTTTTCAATTGCTAACAAGCATCGGTCAATACTGATGACACTTTTTCAAAACTCTTCATACAGTCTGCATTGCCAACATGCGTCTTGGCCAAACAGTTCATCTCACTTCCAAAACTCACTCAAACCACCAAAACACTTCATACATGTCTCAAAATAAGGCAACAATTCTCACTCAGAAAGCATACATTGTCACTCATAACACACTGACCTAAAAACACTAACAACAGGGAGCATTACATAAATTATGAACTTTTATCCTTGAAGTTTGAATGATTTTTCACATAAATCAGTATTTCATTATAGAATAAGAATAACACCTTTTCACTTTATTGACTGTACTAAAGTATATGTAACAAGAATGAATTAGAAATGCAGAAATTTGCTTCAATATCGTTTATTTTTTCTATATCTCTGCATATAGTAATTTACTTGTGAAAAATAAAAAGTTGAAACAAAAAATAGCAATTTCCTGAAATTCCAGGGCTGCAATAATAATCACAAAAACAACATGTATAGTATAATCACTCATACTGTACAGTACTGTGAGGGTTCTAGTTCTCCTCTCTCCTGCATTTGGCCACAAGTTCTCATCAACATCACATCTTATGTCTTCTTTGGCGATGCATCTTGGAAAGTATCTTTTGGAATGTCTAATCCAACCCTGGCAGTCTTTAGGATAAATGTCTCTACACCCCACATTCATGGCATCCAGTAAGGACATCTGGTCATGTGGACGGTGGTCATACACCTTCCATCTCCACGCAGAGAAAAACTATTCTATGGGGTTTAGGAAGGGGGAGTATGGAGGCAGGAATAATACTAACATCCTGGGATGTGCAGCAAACCAGTCTGTGACTGCAGCAGAGTGGTGGAATGCCACATTATCCCACACAACAATGAAGATAGGGAGTTTCCTGCCCTTCTCTCCTCCGCTGGCACAAGTCATTTATGCAGGTCATCCAGAAAAGAAATGAGCCTCTCTGTATTGTAGGGGCCAATGAGTGGTTTGTGTAACAGCAAACCATCATTGGACAGTGCTGCACACATTGTGACGTAATTCTGTTTTGAATGCGTTTTTAACAGTTTTGAAAACAGTGTGTTAGCATTTGAAAAATGTGCTGCAAATATATAGTGTTTTGCGGGTGGTGGAGTATGAATGAGAAAAGAGTTCATGGATTTTGGAAAATGTGGTCATTGAATGCATTTTGTGTGAAAGCAATGAAAAATGATTAATTGTTTGGTCCACATAGACTTCTGGTTCGCTGACTGTGTGAAGAGTTTTGAAAATGTGACTTCAGTTTTGACCAAAGCATGTTAGCAGTTGAAAAAAACTGTAATAGGGCATTGGGCCACCACGTGCCACCAGAACAGTTTGAATGCGCCTTGGCATAGATTCAACCAGTGTCCGGAACTCTATTGGAGGGGTGCAACACCATTCTTCCACAAGAAATTCCTCCATTTGGTGTTTTGTTGACAGTGGTGGAAAACACTGTCTCAGGCACCCCTACAGAATCTCCCATAAGTGTTCAATTGGGTTGAAATCTGGTGACTGAGATGGCCATGGCATATGGTTTACATAGTTTTCATGCTCATTGTCATCCTGGAAGAGACCTCTCCTATCAGGATGTAAATAGGATGAACGTGATCACTCAAAATGGCTTTGTATTTATTGGTGTCCACCTTGCCCTCTAAGGGGTTGAGTGGACCTGCACCATTCCACCCGACAGCATAACAGATCCACCAGAACCCTTATTTTATTCAAGTATTTCCTTTATTTTCCTAATTTTAAGAAGGTTCTTCTAGGAGAAGATCCATGACACTGAATACTGTGAACTGCTGTAAATTAAACCCAGGTTCTAACTGACCGCCTGGCTGTGCATGCCAGAGACCAATAGTGGACCAATAGTGACTGACAACTTTCCTGTTATGGACTCGTCTAAAGGATACTTTTTAAAATAGAGAAAAGCGCAGAAATAAGCCGTTGTACTAAATATATTAAACCAAACCAAAAAAAGTGAAACGTTCACGAAATATTAAATTGTTTCCAAGCACGGTGTAAAGAAAAATTACAACAATATGGCGCGTTTTTGCAAATGCAGATATGACCATTTAAAAAACAAGAGAGCGACGTTTTAAAACAGTAATTTAGCTAAAGCACGTTATCGCCCCAGTGTGAAAAAAAAATGGCGAAATGG
The DNA here is from genome assembly GCA_029706075.1 of Aldrovandia affinis. Lineage (NCBI taxonomy): Eukaryota > Metazoa > Chordata > Actinopteri > Notacanthiformes > Halosauridae > Aldrovandia > Aldrovandia affinis. The sequence goes on from JAINUG010000226.1 coordinate 976,408, forward strand.
AACCGCTGCAGCGCAGATCCTGCAATTAAACATCGGTTTGTTAAATGCCTAATCTGGTGTTGAAAACACCGTGTGATCTCCGGGAAGCTGCCAAATCTCCCACGTTGCGAGCGGGGGACCTCTTTGCTGTGGGATCATCCTCTTCTTCCGTAAGCCCACAGGCGGCCTGTGGGTCCCTGCCAGCGCCGGCTTTCTATCGCAGCCGCCAGACAGCGCGCGCAGAGCCACTGACTTCCTGCCAGAGAGGGATTTGCAGATGCGTCTGATGTACCCACTCTCGCGCCTGTGGCTAATTAAAAGAGGGACTGTGCCGCTACACGCAGAGGGGGGGCGCGGGGAGCTTCACTTGTACCGAACAAATTGATGCCGCTATTTCGTATTCAGAAGTTATTTCTTTCTTTCTTCTCGCGGTGACATTTAAAACTTTCCCCATCTCACAATTTGACTCAGTACCCCGTTATGGGAATTTAAACTTAAAAGTAGGCTATACATAAACAAATGGGTAATTAGCATTTATTTAACAGTATAGACATTTGTTCAACGTTTTTTGGCATTATGTGATTTGTTCTAATTATTTTTAATGGAAAAGTACCATATGCGCGGTGTCTATGTAGGCTAAATGTATTCTCTTTTTTCGCAAAGAGAGCAAGAGGGCACTGCCCACGTGCCTTGGAATGGATGGCCCGGTGCACGCATAGTTGCGTGCTGTGTGCCATTTGATGGAAATGTTTGATTCGACCGAAGAAAAGGTGTCTTTGGTATTTCTCTGATATTAGATAATAGGTACATTAGATTTTTTTGTGTCACGGAATCTTCCCATATCGCAATCATCTGATTACACCACCTTACAAAGAACTAACAATGATAAAATAACGATTTATTTGTTATGAAGATTCTCTTAATTATCCTGATAACTTACAGAGATTACATTGGCCACATTGCCCATTTTATACAGCTGGATAATTAGTGAAGACAAATTCGAATTAAGGGCCTTGCCCACAATCATAGACAAAAGTTAAAAGTTGCATTTCAGCAAGGAGATAGCACCTTCTGCCAATGACAGAAGAGACGGGGCCAAGTCCAGCACCAGTCAGAGCATCAAACGCACCCAGCAAACATTTGGGGCGGGGAGGGCTAGGGTGGGCTTTGAGCCTCTCTTACTATCTTTAAATATATAATCACATCTGATGCCATTTTGTATTTCTTCAAATTTGCCATCAAAGTAAATGTGTTCTGACAACAGTTAGTGACAGGCTAGTCAAAGAGCTGAAAGTTAGCTGCGCCGGGCGCTATCAATTATTGATCACTTCGCCCCAGCCAGATAGCAGGTGCCTCTGATAATGAAATACATACAGGATTTTATTGATAAATAATAGAGTGCTCTCGGCCCTGTTGTTGTTCAGGCTTATGGGTTTGATTGACTGGCTGAACATCCTCTTGGTTCCCCGTAAGCGGATCAAAGCCAGCCTATTCTTTTTGCCCAAGGGCACTTGCAATTTATTTAGAGGGTGATGTTGATGTCCCAGCAGGTACCAATACTGGGCCCAGACACTCAGGATAATCACTGCTTTGAGTACCCCCGCACCCCCCCCCCCCCCCACCCGCCTCCCCCTTTCTGATTAGAGAGACGTTGTAGAAGACTACCTTCCCTTTGTGTAGCAAAGCCATGACTAACTGTTCAAACACAGAGCCACAATGCATCGCCAGTGTTGCTAAAAAAATACAAAGATTCATAATTATAATAATAATAATAATAGATGAATAAATACATAATAATAATAGCAATTATTATTGGGTGGTGAGAGTGTTGGGTCTTGTGGGAGGGGAGTGGGGGATAGCTAGAGACATATTGGAAAGTGTTTAAAATCAGGTGTCACTGCAAGTGTGTAATAAACTGTAGAAGTAACAACTTCAGGAAATAGCATATTCATGTAATGTGAGTGTGTTGCTCTTACAATAACAATAGTTAGGCACAAAGTTTTTACTTGTGATGTTTTTCAGCTTGATCCCTGTTTATGGAATACTACTACTACTATTAATAATAATAATAATTATAACAATAATAATAATAACCGTAACTTGTGATGTTTTTCAGCTTGATCCCTAATAATAATAATAATAATAATAATAATAGTAACCATAGCACTTAATTATTATTATTATTATGTTTTAATCTTGCTTGGCTGAAATAGCTGTTGTTTATGTTCTAGATCCCTATATTACTGTAACTGTGCCCTGGGGTGTGGCAGTTGCGTACACACAGATATATGGGCCTGTTTAACGCTGCACATTAACTGTGGTCCATCTGGATACAAATGCTGTTGGAAGGATGGGTGTGGATTTCAGAGTGAAGCTAATACTCAGGGAGGAGGAGAATAAAGGAAAACATCCTCCATTTATGTGAGAGCAAAGCGTTTGCTCTGTTCATCTGCACGGCACCTTGATGTGCCGTTTTACACGGTGTGTTTGAAAACAGCGTTGGTGTGCTGCATTAATAATAAAATACAGAGAACATATTCGCTCTGTGTGCCCCGTGCGTCTGGATGTGCTAGGGTGTCCGTGTATGTGTCCACGTGCTTCTGGGTGAGTGCGTGTGCACATGTGCATGTGTATGCGTATGTGCGTCTCTGTGAGTATGCAAGTCTGTGTGTGTGCGGGTGTGTGTGTGTTTGCATGTGTGAGTGTATGTGTGCATCTGTGCATGTGTGTGAGTGTGTATGCGTGTGTTTTTGTTTGTGTGTGTGTGTGTGTGTGAGAGAGTGTGTGTGTGTGTGTGTGTGTGTGTGTGTGTGTGTGCATGTGTGTGTATGTGTATGTGTGTGTGTGTATGTCTGTGTGTGTGTGTGTGTATGTGTGTGTGTGTGTGTGTGTATGTATGTGTGTGTGTGTGTGTGTATGTGTATATCTGAGTGTGTGTGTGTGTGTGAGTGTGTGCGCGTGAGTGTGTGTGTATGTGTGGGGGTATGTGTTTGTGTGTGTGTATGTGTATGTGTGAGTGTTTGAGTGTGTATGTGTGAGTGTGTGTGTGTGTGTTATTGTGTATGTGTGAGTGTTTGTGTGTGTGTGTGTGTTATGGTGTATGTGTATGTGTATGTGTGGGGGTGTGTGTGTGTGTGGTAGTGTATGTGTGAGTGTTTGAGTGTGTGTGTGTGTGTGTGTTATGGTGTATGTGTATGTGTATGCATAATTCCATCTCTGATGTTTCTCCTCCACAGGACTCAGGCAGCAATCACAGCTTTGTTACGCACCACAACACTGTACTTTTGTCACATTCAAATCAAAAGGGGGGTTTTCAATTAATCGAAAAGGATTTCCACTGTAAGTCATAATCATAATGTGTCATATATAATCATAGTCATAATCTCCTGCCACTGATTACCGATAAGGCTAGGATTTGTTTCACAAATACATGTGACAAAGTAACCCAAGCATGCTACTATCAATTAAGCCACATTTCCAAAGTTACATTGTTGTCTTTCAGTGATGACAGTAATCCACGTGTAATTCATTTCCTAGGCTGGCCTACTGCAATGCTCTGCTCTCTAGAATGAATGGTTCTCTGCCACCACCAGCCAGTTCAGAATGATGCAGCCATAGTTTTAACCAGAACAAAAAAATAGAGGACACACATCACCACAATCCTGGCTTCTCTACCTGGTTACCAGTCTCGGCAGATCAGCTGTTATCCCCAGACCTCTCTGAAGAGTTTTGTGTATGTGCCCAAATCACACTTAAAGACAAAAGGTGACCAAGCTTTGCTGTGGGGACCCCACGACTGTGGAACGTCCTTCCAGAAAATATTAGCTTGGCCCCTAGTGTGTCAAGTTTTTAAATCCTTTTTTGAAAAAAGCCACCTTTTCTGAATAAACGTTTTAGTTACCTGTAATGATTTGCTGTTTTAAAAATATATATTTAAAAATATATATTTTACATTTACCTATTGCTTCCTTTCTTTTCTTCATTGGTGAAGGACTTTGAGCACACTGATTGAAAATATCTACATAAATTAATTAAATTAATTATTAATAATGATAATAACTTTAATGATAATAACTGTTACCCTGAGTGCTCAAGGAGACATTGATTCTTACCTTGCATATCACCGAATAATTTTAAGAACACCATAGTAACAGGAAATCAGGTCCTTAACAGGAATAGGCAAAAAATTACTTAACGTAAATAAAGCTTTAAACAAACCTTTAAATATCACTCAGAATCCCAGTTTTCCAAATTCAAAAATTAGAGTTTAAAATCCACAAAATTCTCCAAGTGTAATCTATCCCTTCTACAGATCCAAAATATGAATTTATTGTAGATTATCAACCACACATTTGAACTGCTGGATTCTTTTTTAAGGTAAAGAGCGTGTTAAAAAATATTTGTGAGTATGTGACAGCATAAAGAGTGTGTATGTGAACAACACAAGCTACTGCAGCCCAAACCTGCCTGGTCCACTATACTGGTGCACCTTTCAGCTATATTTATTTATACTTATTATAAAAGGTATTAGTAAAAAAAAGATTTATATTTTTGTGTCAATATTTCAAATACAAATATTTGTCAAATAAAAAAGTGAATGTTTTTGAAATGTCATAAATTAAGACAGAACCTCCCACACCTTTTTCATGGAGGCCTGATTTAAAAAAACTAAAGTTCAGGTGGGCCAAACATTTTCCAAAACAATGGAGGGAGAGACTAATTGTTTAGTATTGGTTGGGGGGGGGGGGGTTCAGTTAAAAACATATTTGTCATAAATTTATTTGTCATATTTGTCACCTTGCTTCAATTTTAAATGCATGGGAAATGCTGCTAGTATTGTCAATAATATATTTGGGGCTCATCAAAGAATGATGACAAAAAAATATTGTTCTCGGAGCCAGTCGAGAGCACTAATCAGGCCGTATTCAGCCACCGATTGAACGACCCTGCCCAAGACTAATTTCCTGTAGATTACGTTGAATAAAACTTAAGTGGAATATAATAATTTTGCATATAACTCAGCTTGAATATAACAATATGAAAAAAAAATGTTCCAAAAAATGAATGAAAGGATCTCAAAGATGACCTCAACAAGCCAGAACATTCTCTCTGGATCTTACAAATGGGCAGCAGGGGGCGCCCTAGTTCAGCTGGCCCAACATGCACTGGTGAACCCGTCTGGGGTTCCCGGGTTTCTCCCCACGCCGGGCCTGTATATACCTGCACCGTCTCAATCTGGCCTCTCGACGGTGGGGAGTGGAAACTGAATCACGGTAAATGGGTTCCGAACATCCCTGAACAATCCCCAGGTTAGCCAGTGAAAACGGAACCACGCAGCCTGAACTGCACGCTTTAGTCCATAGCTTATCCGAATCGGAAAAGGGTAAAGCATGTGCAGCAGCTTAGCATAGCTAAGATACAACGTCATTTAACTAGCCCTGTGAAGCCCCTGTCACAAGCGCATTTTTCTATTAATGTACAGATCAGGAGCACAGAAGCCGTAGTGTTGAAAGAGCATGACAGGATGAGGCAAATCAATGTTTGTGTCCCCCCCCGCCACCCCTCCCCGTCCTACAAAGCCACCATGTGTAAATGGTTTATATCTCAACAGAACTCTTATTACATTTTTGCCTGATCGAGCAGCTGAGAGAATATTTGATAGCTTCAGGCAGCCTTCTACTAAACGGACCATTGCGGTGTGTTTAGTTAAGAGTAAGCAGATGAAAGGGGAAAGGCGATTATTCAGTTTACCTGTGTTAATGTGTGCCCCTCTGAACACGTGAACCATACAGGCTTCGTTTAGCTCGTAATTAATGAAGAACTCAGGCCGACTGACAGCATGGTCAGATACTGGAGCGCTCAACAGCTGCTCTGTCAACAAAACAAACATCAAATCCGATGTGTGTCTGTCTCTCTGTTTACCGAAACCTTCTCTGTTCATTATGTTCGTGCAGTGGGAGTAAATGTACTGAAGAATGCTGCAGCGCAAACACCGCGGTTTTTCATCAGTTTGAACATGTAAGGTGTTACCTTTTAATCAATAGAGATAGATATGAGCCAAAATTACATTGATTATAATGTATTCTCTGTGTAAGGGTACAAATCAACCAGAGCCTTTCTAAGTATTCATGTGCGTAGTTGAAGATGTTTAAGAGCTTTTCTTCAAAACGTTGGTTTTATGTCGAGCTAAAATTACCTAAATGTGTTGGATGAGTGAGCAAAAATAAATGGTTGATTTTAAGGTGTCAAGGGAAGTCAAGGCCAAACCTTTTTTTTATTTTTTTTTATTGAATCGACCTCTTTGTGAGCGACGCACCACCACATTTACATTTACCCGCAGAAATCTCTGAGTTAATCGTGTGTACAGACTTGTGCTCTTAATATTCCAGTTAACAGCAGCAGAGGTCAAAGGTCACAGTGAATGTGCAGGCGTTTTGGTCATTTTCCTTACCAAGTATTGCATCACTGAATCCAAACAATTATCTGAGACTTAAAATGGGACTGGCAGCATTTTATGTATTGATGTAGTGGAATGTAGCAATAGGTATTCCTAAGACCATAATACAAAAAATTATGGTTGATACAATTTAAATGCTAACTAAAAGTATGCAGAATATAGCTTATTTGCCCTTGACCAATTTACGTCACACAGGACAAAAACATCTGCTGACTAAATAAATGAGGTAAAATAGAATGCACATTTTCACAGTCCTGACTCTGTGGTCTTGCCGTGTGCTCCTCTCCTCACACTAATTGAGGTCTGATTGAGCCGTTAATTGCACACTCACCTGGATTTGACCCTCTCTTGACAGTCAGTTTTGAGTCCCTCTGAGCCCCTTTGTGAAATAAATGACTCGTTTAAGGGTGTTCTATTCCGACAGACAGGTGCAATTCACGGCGCCCCTCTGGCTCAGTTCTGTTCAGATTGTACTCCTCAGCCAAACTGCGTGTGCAGGTTTTCATTCAACTTTAAATGAATATGATATATATATATATATATATATTTTAAAAGGGTGTACCACTGATTAACTGTTATTTTATGGAAAAAACAGATTGTCGATAAGATGACAAAGTATCAAATATTGTTGATTAAAAGCAAGTGAAAAAAACAATCTACCACACATATCTAACACCAAGATTGAGAAACATTATAAACTTGACACGTCCTATTCTGTTCTACCGGCTCTAAGGTGACGTCTTGACGTGGTTTCAAATCATGCATGTGTGACTAATAAATATAGTAAAGAGGGATAGACTCTTAACTCGGTAAAATGTCTTCTTTGTGCTTTACTGCACATATACTGTACATATGCGCCCACCTACTGCTCTTGTGTGTTAGTTGGAGGGCGCATATTTACTGGACACTAGAGGGCGCCAGAACACTAGACATCTGCTTGCGCGCCCCCTATTCTTCGGATCGTCGCCACTCCCGACCTCTCCCTCCCTCTCGCTCTCTTTAAGGGTTTGTAAACCGGGCCTTGGAAGGTGTCTGCTGCCAAACGGAGGGGAGACAGATATGTATTTACTTGATCTGTTATCCCTTTTGCCCTAAATACTATCTACCTCAGCAGGCGGCGTGCGGGGCGCAGCAACACCAGCCAGGCCGTTTTAAACCATCAACGCGCACACTGCTGGGTGGGAGCAGACCTATCGCGCCAGCAGCAGCAGGCACAGCGCCGCTTTCATGCTGGATGCAGGAAAACCGCATTCACAAACGGCGCACAACTAAACAATGGACGGCTAACGTTGCTCCGTCGGTACGGCCAGTAATGTGTTCTGTTTGATTCTTTTTTTTCTTTTTTCTTTTTTTTTTTACATCGCAGGCTGTGCGAAAACAAACAGTGGTAGCCTACTTTCCTTAGAAGTAGGCCTGAGTTTTGGAGTAATAGGCGCGTTAATACAGAACAACGATGGAGAACAATTATATATTTGCGCATGTTTGAACCTCTGATTTTCAGTTGTCTGTAGACATTCTTTAAACACCTCTTCGAGATACTTGCCCAGTTCAACATGGAAAGTTGCCAGCCTATTTTAAATTTAGGCTCGTTACACCATTCATCATGATACAAATATCAGTCAATGCCGGCCTTTTAGTGTAAATAATGGGCTTGAACACACTGATGTGTTTACACATGCACAAGGCAGTAGTCAAATAAAAACTGGGCTTTAGATTCAGATGAAAGGACCTCTGAATTAAAATGGGTTTAACGTATCAGGCAAATCCCCACTAAATACAATAAACATCATTACTTTAACCAGACAACCACAGTCATCGGACCTCATTGGCCTGATAATGTTGGTAAAGTCGGGTCAGCTCATTTCACAGGATGTCAGAAGAATACATAGCCCAACGGTATCGAAATAACGGAAGCTCTTGCAGATCCACTTGAGGTCAAATAATTTAAGAATGGAAAGTTTCGATAGAAGAAAAAAAAAAACAATAGACTACACAGGCTATGATAAAGGCATATTTTTCTTATCCTTTTTAAATTTTTTACTTTTATTCCCACTTGTATTTTTTTATGTTTTCCTCCCCTGTTGCCCGTGGTTGATATGTAGCCCGCTGTCGCTGAAAGTTGCAGCCACGCTCAAAGCTTCGGCTGTCACGCGCCAGCTTTTGAAACATGTTTTAATTTTTAACGTACGAGTTGTCAGCGCGCCGTCAGGATTGATTGACGGGTCCGTCCCCGAGCACGAAGGCTGGCGGGTGCTCGCGTTCGTCGCAGACGGCGAGAAGAGGCGACAAAGGAACGAGCCAAAAGCATAAATAAAACAAAACTGTTTTCCAAAAATTATTAAATAAGAATAAAATTCAGTTATGCCTTTGTCAAAAATTGTAGAAGAAAAACAAAATAGCCTAACTGTTTCCTTCTGAATGCATTTATTGAGACAACTTTTCTGCAGGCTGCAGGTCCGTATTGAAAGTGTAGCCTAGTTAATTATGTACAAATGTTACACATATTTAGCCTATCAATTGCTCTCTGCCTCCCTGAGTAGATATATATATATATGTATGTATGTATGTATGTATGTATATATATATATATATATATATATATATATATATATATATATATATTATATAGGCTATATATATTGTGTTTTGTTGTATTTGCATTGTTATCATAGAAGAAAAGATTGCCTTTACAAACATAAGATATCCGGAAAAAATGGTACGATCTGTGCACCCCTTGGCTCTATTTTTCCCGTGCCAATGGTAAGTACATTTTGAACACATTTTTTTTGTGCAAAGTTTCTTTCTAAAAGCAGCGTATGCTTTTGGGAGTTCAAGCGTTTGATTTAATATTCGCCTGTTCCGGGTGCATTGAGATTTGACCTAAATGTCGTTGTGTTCTGGATTTCGGTACACAGCGGTGCGTCGCCTCTTTTCTCGGGTCCAGGTAATTGCCGGAAGCCTGTCAGCGCCGCTGATGCGAGGCAGCCGTTTCTGAACGCGGTGCTCGGCTGGTTCACTCCCATCTCCGGGAAACCAACAGCGGCTCAACCCTTTGCATTCGTCTGCGACAGCTGGCCTCGGCTTAATGTTTTGACAGTGATACAAAAAAAAAGCCATAATCTGGGCCTATAGTGTATTTTCTTTTTCTTTCTCAAGAGGGAGAGAGTTGCTATTTTGCGATGTCATGACAAAGGCTTGGCTCGTCGGTAGCCCATACAGTTTTAATCAGCGGTGTTCTTTGGGAGTCGGATGAAGTTGGGAAACCTGAGAAAAACTGACGAGGCTTTGACCGAAGTTCAAACCCAGCCCCACTGTCCTCAGGAACTCCGTGCTTAAATACCTTCAATGTAAAAAAGAGTGTACACACATTTCGCTGCCCCTCCAGTTTCACATTTCCCATAGTAGGTGCAGATCAGCGATTATGTCGCCGAAATCAGGATTACAGAAACGTGCAGGAAACCGTCGGTTATCCTCCCTGCCGCGCTAAATTTAACACACACTGACTGTGAGGGACAGCATAGTCAAACGATTTTAACAGGAGATGGGCTAATTATTACAACTGAAAACCTAAGAAATTTGACCTGTGTGTGCACGTTCGCGTGCGTATCTTCATTTTACAGAAGTTTACAATCCCTACTTTTAAAGTATGCTGATGTAATTGCTTCATGTTTGTGAAAAGGAAGTCCTGAGAAAGTGGTTACGTAGTCAAATTCTATGGAGATGCTACCAGACTGGCTGTCATATCAGGTGCTACCTGACTACCCATCATATGAGCACCCCGCCCCCACCAGTTCCTTCTGGTTCTGACCGGTTCTTCTTATGAAGGTCCTGGAAAAGTTTGTCAATCTGTTAATCAATCAAGGTAAGAAATGCATACTTGTAATTTCATCTTCTCTCTCTCTCTCTCTCTCTCTCTCTCTCTCTCTCTCTCTCTCTCTCTCTCTCTCTCTCTCTCTCTCTCTCTCTCTCTCTCACACACACACTCTCCCTCCCTCTCTCTTCAGATGCTGCAAGATGAAGGCACATCTCTTAACCAAATAAGAAATCAGCAGAATGCAAGGATCACTAGGGAGCCTCTTTGGAACGACAGATGCATGGCATCGTGAGTTTGACAGACGCCTGGCGTCCCAAGTTTGACAGCAATGCCTTGAGCCAGTTTTGGATTGGGAGTCCTTGAGAAGTGAAGAGTGTCTGTCGTTTGGTTTTAAGGACAGAGTGTCTGTCTGTCTGTCCTTTGGTCTGAAGGACAGAGTGTCTGTCTGTCTGTGTCGTCTGGTCTGAAGGACAGAGTGTCTGTCTGTCTGTCCTTTGGTCTGAAGGACAGAGTGTCTGTCTGTCTGTCGTTTGGTCTGAAGGACAGAGTGTCTGTCTGTCTGTCGTTTGTTCTGAAGGACAGAGTGTCTGTGTGTCCCTGTCTGTGGTTTGGTTGGAAGGACAGACTCAGTGGATTTCCATCTCAGACAGCAGCAGGCATTCTTTCACATAAACATACTGTTTTCCAATTTAAATCCTCCTGATTTGCATTATCCAGTATAATAGGAAAATACATAAAACTGCATATTCTTCTCACTGTAAGATGATTAACTATGACCCGTCTTAGATAATCAGTAGATTGTTACAGAGGACGATTGATAGAGTTATGTAATATATGCAATAATATACTTATATATGTATCTGTCTCATATGTGGAACAGAGGCTCCATAATCTGTTTGTTAAAACTCTGTACTGTGGGGTATATATGTGTGGGAGGGGGTGGGTTGCATGCATGCTTTATTTTTTATTTTTTTCCTTGGGTGTTGTTCTCACATATGTATTTGAATGCTTTAGCAACACAAGATCACTTGTCATGCAAATAAAACCAATTTGACTTTGACTTTGACTTTGACTTTGATTGAGAACTTTTTTTGTGTGGTGTGGGCACCAGATTCCACCTTTCTACAATATCACACATTCTGGCAACACTTTTCCCACCATGCATTGTAAAAAAAAAAAAAAAACTGCCGGTAAACAAGATTCCGAAACAGTGCCACGTGAGCTCACAGGCGTCGCTGAACCACGTGTCTGGATGAGAGTCTGCTCTGTGTCCAACCCGCGGCTGGCAGGTTTCCCCGGGAGGAGGCCTGAACTCTTAAGATGATTTTAGAGACGGGGACTCGGGGGCGAGGAGGACGAGTGTGCGAAGCAGGGGGACGGAAGTGGCGCTCCGCCTCAAGTTCCGCTCCGCTCCTCACAAAGGTTATTCTCCTCTCTCCCGCCAGTGGCTCTTTTTTTTTTTTAAGAGAACACGTCTGCGTTTGAGAACACTTTGGCGTTTGACAGTTTGTTCAGACCAATCTGCTGCCTCTCCCCGTGTCTTGAGCGGCCCTGTCAGGCTGCCGACGCCCATCAAAGGCGGCGTCGGATATCGCCGACGATCCCCCTCCTCCTTCCTCTTCCTCTTTTTATCGCTAAACTGGCCTGTCAGAACGTGACGGGGGACATTAGTGCAGTGCGGGATCCCCAGAGGCGTCGAGTGCCCCACTTTGCCGTGTCAGGGATCCCCCAAATCCGGGGATGGCCCCCCTGACCCCAGCTTTGCCACGGCGTATTTGCTCTGTGCGCCTGTGCGTCGCTCGGAACTGGCGTTCCATTCCCTTCGTTTATCATGTATGTTTTACGTTTCTCAGTATTAGCACTGACTACATTTAGGGATAATTAATAAATGCACTTATGTTTTCTCTTGGGTAGAAGGAAGATGACACAAGTGCAACGCGCGTCATCGGCCCCCAGAGCTACAGAAACCTGTCACTGTATGCTGGTAAAACTGAAGCTGTATTGTCAGCCATCGTAAAGTGATAAATGTGTGACAGTGCTCATTGTCTAAAGTGATGCATGAATAACAGCACACTGTGGGGGGATTTAACTGGGCACTTTAATTAATCATTCTGTTTTACAACACTTACATTCTGTTTTACAACAAAAGTGTAGCGTCCCAATGAGGCGAAATTCATTTTCACACTGTGCTGACCTTACTGCGAACAAAAGGAGAACGGGCAGATGCTCAAAGGAAATAAACAATTAATAAATAAAAATAATGACACATTTGCAACAGAATGACAGAAGAAAGAGAGAGAGAGAGAGAAAAAAAACAAAAAAAATTGGGCACCAACATACGATTCTTTTACCACTAAGATCGCATTTTCATTTGAAAATAAAATGGGTTCTTATATCAAACAACCCCCCCCTTTGTACTCCTCTCCCCATTTTGGAGTCCCATATAGTTGCCCCTGGAACAATTGCTGCACCATCTGCATTTGAAGCATTTGCAATCTTCCTTCTAATGCACCTGTCTGTAAACCAGTGACTATGCTTTACCTTACCAACCAAACTAGCACCACTGGAGAGAGAGGAGATACGGACGCACCTCTCACTGACTGACTGACTGACTGACTGCCGGCCCGCGGGCACCTGGGCCTTCAGTGGGAGGGCTTGGACTCCCAGGCATTGTTGGTTGATGACATAACAGGTGAGACTCACACTTGCAGCTATAGTGCTCAGTTTGCACTGGTGAGAGTCTAATGCTATACACACACACACACACACACACACACACACACACACATACACTAGCATAAAATATTTAATTTAAATCAAATTTAGAGAAGCTGATAAAATGAAAGTGCGCACACATAACTTGAATGGGACAGAGACCAGCTTTAGACAGGGACCTGCCTTTGAACCTCTGCGGCCTGCTCACGGTATGCCACTCCAGTGTTTTGTGACGATTGGACGGAGGGAGCCCGTCAACTTTTCACGGTCGCCTGGTCATTTTGACTGCCGGGCGGATGTAAGTGTAACATAGGAATCGTCATTAGACCATCACAATTGAACTGAGTTGATGCACGCTTATTATTCATTCAATGTAATTACTGGTTTACTTTGGTAACATTGTTTGATTTGTACAAATGGGCTCTGCGGGATTCAATTTAATGTCTGTAAATATTGGTAAACGTTGTTCTTTCAAAACGTCAACAGCCCAAAACTGCCATCTGTAGATGTTGAAATGTAGCGATCAGCCAAAGTCTTTGTGGCTCAGTTGCACGACTAGGACAGAAAGCCATTTGGAAAATGTGTTTGAAATTAAGACTGAGAACGGAGCTGAGAAAATAATATTTCCAAAAGATTCCAGATCCTTTTTTACTGGCATTACATACGCATCCAGTTTAGTATGCAATTTACAATGTACTTACATATGAAATTTACAAATATTGTAATGAAAACTTTATTGACATACATTCTGAAGTAGATAATATATATACCCATGCATGGGGGCTCTGTTTGGCTGGGCAGTAATCTCAGTTGGTATTGAGCATGTGTGTACTGAAAGTAGTGTGGAACTATGCAGAAGTAAAGGTAATTGGCATTATTGAAGTGTTGTTTGAAATGAAGGCCCTGTTCTTTCCTGTTCTTTATTGTTAGAACCCTTCTCATATTATTAATCGACTGCATGTGGTCGCGTGACACCTTGTACACAAATTCTGATAAACATCGGAATATAAAAGGTTAAAGAATGATATTAAGCAGCCTATTCTGCCAAGCCAATGTATGAATGAGTTAACCTACACAACAACTAGTTGTCTTATAATGCTTGCCATAAGGGAGTTATAAATGTTCACGGTTATCTCACAAACCATCATACAGAAAAAACTGAAGAGAAAATGCTTAATCCTAACTCTGAGACAATGTGTGTTATTTTTCACAAGCTGCGCTAAAAATAATTCATACATTTTCAAAAATATCATATAAATTATTTGATAAAAATTATGATTGTTTATAGCCACTTTACAGTAGTGCACCCCAAGTCAAGCAATTCTTGTTATCAACAATTAATAACAAGAATCATTTATTTATTCTGATTATGAGGGGGATGACGATGATGATGATGATGATGATTATTATTATTATTATTAATAATAATAATAATAAAAGTAATAACAAGAACAAAATATAAAAATAATAATGCATATTATTATTGTTACAAAGGTAAGGGCCAATTATTACAAATAGAAAGTCAGACATGCAACAAATATTTGTTTTAATCATGTGCATAAGAGGCACTCTACAGAAGAGGGGCGTCTTAAGCTTCTCAGTTGTGTTAAAATTAAAAATAAGAGTGAGAACAAACTACAGAAGGAAAAAAAAAAAAGACGTCAGGTTTGAAACGGCAAGAGGTGAATTCTGGAGGTGAGATTTATAACGGTGTTCTCTCTTGTCACCATGAAAGCTGGTGCTCCGTGCGCGTTTTTAAAAAAATGTCAAAAAGAACACTCGCAGCCCATATGCGCCCATACACTTCAGCCACGTCGCATCTATATATAGCGCGATCTGAAATGTCTTTTTTTCTTCTTTTATAAACTGATTGGACCATATGGACTATTTTCCTTGTGGCTTTGGCTGTTTCAACCTTACTTTCGCACCGAACGTTGATTTCCTTGATGCCTTTGCATGCCTCTTCCGCGATGAATGATTCACTCGGAAACAGCGTCCCAGCGCAGGCGATGAGCAGCGTGGCTCGCCTCTGATCTCCGTTACAGTTGTGTAACACTTGAAAATAGAACGTTCCTCTTACTTTTTTTTCTTATTTTTTATTTGTCTTGTGTTTTTTTTTGTTTGGTGCGAGAGTTACAGTGAGTATCGACTGTTTGTGTTTGTGAGTGTTGCCGAGGCCTGGGGCGAGTGGTCGGGGGAGCGTTCATCTTGACACATTTACGCCCCCGCTGTGAACTCTCGCTCCCAGCTCTCCTGTAAGAAGTACAGAGACCGTCTTTCCAATGGGGAGTTTTACAAAAGCAAGCACCCAGATTGTTCCTCAACAGTACAACACGCACACGCACACACACACACTCATGCACACACAGGCACACACAGGCACACACAGTTACAGGATAACTCCTTTTAGATGAAAAGATGTGGCAGTTATATTTTGCATCGCTCTCTTGGGGAAGACAGAGATGGCACTCACCAAACACTCGCAGTCCGGAATCGCTCTATCTTTCTATCTATCTCTCTCTCTCTCTCTCAATTCAATGGTGACGTATTGGCAGGAAAAACCAGAGTGATGTTTCCAAAGCATATATAACATGAAATACGAAATATGTAACTGTCATATTACGTAACACATGTAACATTTCTGTATAACGTATTCCTCTCTCTTTCTCTCTCTCTCTCTCTCTCTCTGCTCTCCCATCATCCCTCCCTCTCTTTTAATGTCTTGCTTCTAGTCCCCTTTTTAAAAAATTCTAATCCAAAATGGTGCATTTGTGATGAAGCTGGTGTGCTTTAGGGGCAGGGATGGGGGGGGGGGGACAGGAGAACTTCACACTAGGTGGAGCGATTTCCCTAAAAGCTGCAGGGCCGGACAGTTACAATAACCATTTCTAAGGTATGCTCAAAATCACCGGCCCCACCCCGACACTCCAACAGACGGATTGTGTAGAAATTCAGTGTTGATTCAGTGTAGAAAGCATGGAAAGCCACCGGACCTCAGAGATAGCTGGGTGGTCCTAAAACACACGCACGCAAGCACTCAATGATGCACCTTGGGCTCCAGAAAGACGGACTATCATAATGCTAAAATGACAATTATATTAACATTTTGACCAAGGTTATTTGTAAATTGCCTTTACGGCGTGTATCTCAAACTCCAGGGAGGGCCACAGTGGCTGCAGAGGCATTGGAAACAAGGTATGTGTAGTCCTTAGCCAAGCAATGGCTTAAATTAAGTACTTAAGTATTGAAAAACTATTACATATAGAGTCTCTCTGCTAAAGACTCAAATCTGCAGCCAGTGGCTCCATATTGCCATGAAAAGTTAGGATGATTCGAAGGGCCCGTGACTGAGAGGGGGCCCTAAAAAATTATTAGAACATTAAGTAAAAAAATTCAACATTATATCATCTTTAATAGAATATTTTATTTACCATGTACTAATAAAACTAATGATTTATTTTTGTTTTTGGCAAAAAGTTGGCTGGCAGAGAGCCTCTGTATTTCCAACACCCCCTCTATTTACATGAAATGGTTCGGTCCAGCTGGATGCTGCCTCAACGTGTCACTGCCCGCTACTCTAGGCAGTGAGTTGCAGGTGAGAGTGATAGAGCATCATGTCTCAGTCAGCAAGAGATAAAAGTGGATTCCAAAAAAGAAAAGAAAAAAAAGAAAGACAGGAGAGACACAAGAAAGGGCGACAGTATGTCACCCAATTCTTTACAAAGAAAGGTGGGTGTAGTCTTTGAGTGGTGGAAAATAACCTGTTATCTTATAGTCCAAACACAGGCTACCTTTGCTCCCCTACCATTAGCTAGCAGTTACCATTATG
Organism: Aldrovandia affinis; assembly: GCA_029706075.1. NCBI lineage: Eukaryota > Metazoa > Chordata > Actinopteri > Notacanthiformes > Halosauridae > Aldrovandia > Aldrovandia affinis. Next base: position 993,202 of record JAINUG010000226.1, read on the forward strand.
TTTACATTTTGCAACCCAAAAATTTGGTGTTGCACGCTGTGTGCGTGACCTGAGGGGGGCCCAGCATCATAAGTTTTCATGGTGCCCAAAATCTCTGGTGGAACCCCAGTCTGCAGCTGAGAAAATGTAAGCATATATATTGGTTTAAATATCAATTGCATCTCTTTTTTCAATTGCTTAAGATATAGTTTTTTTTCAAACTTTGCTAATTTTGAGAACAGTTGACACAAGACAAAAAAACTGTTGTGATGCAAATTTTTATAATAATAATTAAATTTAATAAATTCTCACCAGTTACTCGTTTTCTGTCAGCTGCACATATCGTGATGTTGGCTCCACGTTGTCCCGGGACTAATATTGTCCCATGATGGTTTTTGACATGATACACGATAGTGGCTCTGATTTGATACGTCTCACCTGATATATTTGTTGCTCTCTGAACCCTTTGATGCCCTTCCTCTTCCTCTTCCTCTTCCTCTCTCCACTACCTTTGTTTAGACTGTCCCTCTACCCCCTTCAGATGTGATTTAGGACAGATTAATCAGTTGAGAATTTTATGCCATCATATTTGTACATTGACTGAAACGATAAATAACGTTTGACAATTTGCGAACAAGACGCTAAAAGATGCCAAAAGATGGCATTTCTGCTCAGACTTTTGCAAAGCAGTGCTTAAGACTTGCCATTGGTGTGCTATGAGTAGAACATGACAGGAGGTTCTGCAAATGAGATTTGGGAACTGACACGCTGCTGTTGTGCTTATATTATATTATATTATATTCTCTATATATTATATTATACTCTCTATATATTTCAAATTGCCCTCCCCACACAAACTCGCCGCCCGTCTCTACGAGGCAAGCTAATTCTCCGAGGGCAGCGATGGTCTGAAACGGAACTTGCCCCCCTTTTCTGGAGACACCCTTACGTGCTTCTCAGTGAGTTCATGCCAGCTCACCCTCCCCCTTCCCCTGGGGTGGGCAGCCAAACACCGCCCCCGATCGGGACTCCCCACCAGGGCCGGTCAGGTTTCGAACAGCAACCATGATAGGCAGCTCACACTCGTAAAGGACCAGCCAATAGGGGTGCGTTAGATTGCTACACTATCGGAGGCCCGCGCGCTTTCGATTTCTTTGACCACAGTTTAATTAAAAGCAATTTAGCAGTGAAGAAGAAGTAGTTCATCATTACATTATTACATTACAGGCATTTAGCAGATGCTCTTATCCAGAGCGACTTACAGTTTACCTTTCTTTACAATCCATTTATACAGCTGGATATTAACTGAAGCAATTCAGGTTAAGTACCTTGCTCAAGGGTACAACGGCAGTGTCCCACCTGGGGATTGAACCTGCAACCATAACGTTACAAGCCCAGTTCCCTAACCATTATACCACACTGCCTGCCTACAATATACTGCACACGTGCTGAAAGAAGGAAAGCTGTGGCTTGGAAACTTGCTGCAATTAAACTCAATGCAACGCAATGCAAGGATTCAAACACAGTCTTTAATAGTGCTCCAAAATATGATCTCAAATATTATCCCAAAAATATTAATCTTCTCCTTCTCCTGCAATAACTGCAATGGGACCCGTTTTATAAAGGGCATTAATGCGACCAGCATTATTTATGATGACACCAATTTAAACACTACAGACATCAACGTAGATTTCCCTTCAAAATGCATGATTTCCGCTCCAAATATAGACACTCTCATTGTAACATCACACACCTTGAGAGATGTCCCAACTGCGAGATTACTGCTGTTCCCTGGAATTCATCTCAAGTGCTTATTGACATTTAACTGGCAGCTCCCCCGGATTCCTCGCACCCGCGGGTCCAACGTTTCCAGCGTCGCGCGCATGTTTAACAAGTTTCCGAAAAGTGAAACTCATATGCATTTTCCTGAACAAGATAGGCTTTTGATAACGGCCTTGGACAAATTGAAATATTTTTTTCTTTTTCATCTTTTTTTTTTTGGAGGAAAGGAAGGAGTTCGATCCCATCTCAGGATGTTCGAATGTTCCCCCTTGCCTATTATTCAAAGCCCTCAAAAAAAAAAAACACAACTGAAGCCGTTATGTGTCGGACAGCCACCAGGGGAATACATATCTTGCTAAATGAAAAGATGTAGAACTTTATCATTAATGACCAGATAGATAAATTCTTACAGCATACAGATTATAAAAGTATTTAAAAGAAATGCACAAATAGTTGTTCGTGCATTTCATCTGAGGTGAGACCAAACTTACCTGAGGGGATAATGCCCCCTTCAGAAATGTCCAGAGAACCCCCCACTTCAAACCCAACCACTAAACACTCAAAAAAGAAATAAATGACCTGAGGTAGTTATGTCCCCCCCCCACCTTCCTACACCCTCTACCCAAAACTGCCACCACTTAACCTCCCCCTTTCCACCACCCGTCTGAAAATGGAAGTGGGGATGTGTGGCGCTTTCTTGTATTGATCCTCCACTCCATGAAAGGTCACTACCCCCCCGGCCCCCCATACACACATGCAAACACACACACACACACACACACACACACACACACACACACACACACACACACACACACAGGTGCACACACTCACTTACACACATTCGCATACACATACATATGCATGCAAACATGCACACACACACGCACATTCACATACACACATACACACACACACACACACACATGTGCACATACACTCACTCACACTCGAAACATGCAAACACAGGCTTCCCGCGTGGTCCAGTGGTTACAGCGTTCGATGCTGGCCACGGCGACCAGGGTTCGATCCCACCGGCCGCGCCAGAGTTGGCTGCCGAGGGCGTCAATTGGCTGTTTGTCCCAGGGAGGGGGAGGGAAGTGGCTCTGTAGTGCGGCCACAGGCAGCGAACTCACGTTACAAGGGGGGGATTGACTTGAAAATAGCGGGTGTAATTGGCTACCAAATTGGGAGAAAATTTGATAAAATCTGAAACAAAATACAAAACAAAACATACACACACACACACACACACAAATGCATGCAAACATACACACACAGACAAACACATGCCATATGCATACACACTCACTCTCTCTCACACACACACACACACACACACACACAGACAGATGCAGGAGTTACAGCTCTGTAAATAAGGTCCTCTTTCTGTCCCTACAACAAACACAGACACCTCGGGGGGGGGAAGGGGGAGGGGGCGAAAAACTGCAAACGAGCTAATCATCACTTAACGCTCCGGCCCCCACACACCTCCCGACGGCTGACAAATGTCAGGGTGACTTGTATGGGATTTTTAAATTTATTTATTAATTGAACTGGTTAATTAGGTCCCTGAGGCTTGCTTGCTAATTGCAAACTGCGAAGCTGGCAAGGCAAGAAAGTCAAAACAAAAGGGAAACTGACTAACAGGCGAGCGCTCGCGCACACACACACACACACACACACACACACACACACACACACACACACACGGACACACACACGGACACACACACAAACACAAAATGGACCCGTGTGTTTATGCAGTTTTTCGCGTTTTGTTTTGCAGTTGGGTTTCCCCTATGCATAATTTTGTGACCTGCCAACTGTTCTTGCCGCCTTGATGTGCCCAGGAATGAGGGAGCCACACCGCCACTGAAATCTGCCGCACTCCGCCAAGCATCTGTCTCTGGAATATATAAAAAAATTAAAAATTCAACAAAACGCATTCATTAAGTTTGTACCAATTAGCAGCAGTAACTTAGCAAACATCCATATTTGCTTTTCGCTTTGAACAAGATCCTGTGTGTAAGTGTGTCCTGCGATACAGCCTCGTGTCATCCAACTTTATCATCTCAAAGTGTGCTTTTCCACTGAATTAAAAAAATATATATTAGTGCAACATCCGCTCCAAGATGTCCTTCATCTCGGCGTTTTTGTTCTCAAGTGCATCTCCAGAGCGTGTTGCCTTTGTTGCAATCGGTCCAAGGTTGCCTGAAAGGCATCTGGGAACTCAGATGTAGACCGAGAAATTGAGTGAAAGAGCAGGAATTTGTACCTCGCGCCTCCGTGAGTGAGGATTTTGGGAGGCATTAACTCTGAGCGTGTGCTGTGCTAGCTGTGTCGTTGTGCTTGTTTGACTGGTTGTGTGCTGTGCTAGCTGTGTCGTTGTGCGCATTTGACTGGTCGTGTGCTGTGTTAGCTGTGTCGTTGTGCTTGTTTGACTGGTTGTGTGCTGTGCTAGCTGTGTCATTGTGCTTGTTTGACTCTGGTTGTGCTCTGTGCTAGCTGTGTCATTGTGCTTGTTTGACTGGTCATGCGCTGTGCTAGCTGTGTCATTGTGCTCGTTCAGCTCTGGGCTGTGATAAGGTGCCAGTTTTTTCTTGTTTGTTCAAAGTTTTCACCTATTCCCAACTATGCACTTTCAGTCTTTCATCACAGTAAGCATAAAACACCTGAGGAAATCATTCATTGAGTGCATTTTATTTAGTGTCCACAACCTCGTGGTATTCATTCTCGTGGGCTTGTTAGATCATTTAACCCAAATGTATCTTACAATGGCCTTTTACCTGTGTAAAATCCTATGACTTTTATGTGGAGCTAGCTCCAATAGTCAAAATCAATGCCCCGGTGCAGTGATGGGAACACTGTGCTGTAGGATGTCCTACCATTTGGAGGAGACATCAAATGACATCTGCGGTCATTACTCATGACTGTGGTGTGGGTTAAATGTGGGTGTGGCATTCACCAAAGAATAGGGGCATGTCCTGGTCAAAGCATCTAACAAAGCATCCTTATCATCCCCTCCTACAGGTGAGTGGCGACACAACCCCCCTTGCACTGCACCCAGGCCCGCTTCTCAACGTTGTCAAGAGAAAAGAGTTCTTGTCTGACCTTCCTGGTTACACGCAAATGGAGATGAGAAATGGTCCTGATGTTGGCAGTCAGCGTGGAACATGAAGCGCTCGCAGAGAGCGCACGCTCCGCACAGGCATGCAGACCGCCCGCGGGGTCCACATGTGGAAGGCATCAGCGGAGAACATCTCGCTTGACAAATTCATCCGTCACACACACCTGGTGGTCCCGCCTTAGTTTAATTTATTCTTAAATCATTGTTATTTATTATCACACAATGTACTCAATTGGCATGCAGCCACATCCAAGGTGTATACAGCCGATATTTGACATCGTATACGTTTACACAGCTGGAGAACCTTGTATTAACAGCATTTTGGTACAAGCGTGGAAATGCACGCAAGTACGGACACATCACATCAATGTGTTATTGCTTGTGTAATAACATATGTAATTACATAAATGGTATTATTTTCCTTACCCATTAGTCACTGTTCAGTTATGCACTCATTACTATGTATTTACTTTAATATATACTACTAGTATATATACACATTTTATGCATTACATAAAATGTTCAGTTTTATGGTAAATTAGTTGTTAATTCACATTTTATCAGAATTGAAACTATTTGTGAGTTTAAAAGGTGATGTAACACTGACAATTTCATATAGATAAATAAAGGAAATGTTTTCGACACACGTGACATATGTTCCAGTACAGTAAAAACATGGTGTGACAACTGTAATTTTGACCTTTAAAATAAATTGAAAGATGCTCTGAACAAAGTTTCAGGTTCCAGTTTATGCAGTGCTATTTGTGACTGCAAATTGCCCTCAAGCAGAGAAACCTCTGTGCTGACATTTCATTCAACGCTTTCTCAATAACATCGACATAACATATTTACAAACCCCCGCATAATTCAACTTTTAAACATTTAGAAACACCCATGACCTATTGAAATAGAGTCTTACCACATTTTTATTGGCCGATAAACGGTGTTACATTCATAAATTGCACCTCGGCGTCTTAATGTAACCCTCTGGGTAAACTTTGGCTTTAACCTGCAGCGCAGTTGCCTTGGGGACCAGGCATGCTAATGTTTGGCTGGGAGCGAATACCAGCAGGTCAAAGGTCAACCGCATGACAGAGGAGGAATTGTCAAGAAATAAGAGGAAGCTGTAGCGCAAGTGTGTTATTGGGAAAATATATATGTATACAGTATATATATACAGAGGGGGTAGACAAAAGAATGGATGTTATATGAATATTTATTAACTAATAAGGAGTTGGGCCACCCTTTGCCTTGGAACAGCTTCAGTCCTTCTTGGAACACTGTTATACAAGCTTTGAGGAGTTCTTTGTGATATAAGGCAGTGAAAATCCACTCCGCACCCAACGGTCCAGAACTCTCCATAAAGGTTCACTGATGTTTATATCCGGTGATTGGGGAGGCCATGGAAGGTGTTTGACTTCATCCCAATGCTCATGAAACCATTCTTGAATCAGTTTAGCAGTGTGTATGGGGATGCAAGATAGCTACCATGTCTAACAGTTGGGAACAGGCAATGTGGGTTGAAGGAAAAAGAGTAAAAAACCACAGCAGACCATATGATTATTTCCACTACTCATAATATAATATAAATAAAACAACAACTCTAAAGCTTTTTCTTAATTAATTACAAATAAAAAAACGGACAATAGTTGATTCCATAAGTATTCATCCCCCCTTGACTTAATGCTTGGTAGAAGCGCCTTTAGCTATAAAATCCCAGACAATTAAATTAATGTCAAACATTGAATTTCTGGTGAAACCTTATCCCAGAGCTGATTTTGTTAAGGCTGCATTCTGCAACTTTTTACTGCTGGAGGAATTAATGATCATAAGTGATCCCCTTAAAACCTACACCATGTCAGGAACACAGGAGCTTGAAATACTACACATAAAAATCCAAAAAAAATTACACATATTTTGAAATATGCAATCTGATTGGATATAACTGTGCTCCCACTGGCCCTGCATCGAACTTAGTCACCTCATTGGACACAAACTCCCCTCCTTCCCACGGGAGACTCGACTGTAAGCCTGTTATCATTTGGAAATGTCTGGACCTCAAAACTGCTAATTTCATGCCGCTATGAGCTAATACTTTTATTGGTAAGATATTATAAACATCTATGATCCACACATTTTAATCCGAGGCGAAACCGTTACATAAACAATATACAGCCAACGTTACAGAATAATGTTCCAGCTTTAAGGTTTTACATGGGTGTGGGGGGGTTTCACTCTCCACCTCAAACACAATCTCATGTTGCGATCACACTTTGAATGTGTAGACTTTCTCTCTGAGACTTCACTCGGAGGAACATAAGAAAAACTATAGCCCTTAAAGTGACAGTCGTCCTCAGCCTGTGCATATTGATCGGATTGTTATTGACGCACCACCTGCCAGGCTCGGCTTTAGCTATTGATAACCAATGCCGTCCCCGCCGCAGATCAAATGCACACAGCCGCCTTTCATGTTTGTAAACAGTATTGATTTGCATAATAACCTCAAAATTACTACCTTGGATTAGGCAAGGACAAATGTACTGTATTTGTTGCAATGCATTTGGGGGGTAGAGCCTAATTAAAATCCAGGCTAGGCGCAGAAGCGCATCGGCGTGACAACCCGGAGCATCGTCGTCGCGCCGATCGGATGCCATCCTTAATGAAAGCAGCGCTTCGATAATGCGACAACAAACCCGGCTGCGTTTCCGCGGACACATCGCTGATGCGTCACTTTTGCGAAGATGCAAATTATGGCAATGTGTCACTATAATTTATTTATAAGGCCCCCTTTTTTTCCTCCACTCGTGTTCACCTGTTACCTGTGTAATTATTATTATTATTATTTTTCCTGAGTACTGAAAAACATGTCAGTACAGAGGGACAATGAAGAGAAGGCTTCTGTTACACAGAGCTCATGTTACTGAGAGGAGCTGTCGCTCAGTCTTCTGTGGGACGGCGAGGGAGCTTCTGAATGGTGCATTGGCCCTGTCTTAGACTGTCTGAATACCACCACTGTCCCAACATCTAGACTCTCCAAACACCACCACAGCACCTAGACTCTCCAAACACCACCACAGCACCTAGACTCTCCAAACACCACCACAGCACCTAGACTCTCCAAACACCACCACAGCACCTAGACTCTCCAAACACCACCACGACAGCTAGACTCTCCAAACACCACCACTGTATTAGAAAAAGTACATTCATTGATTAACTAATTCATTCTTTTTTATAATTTGGGGGAGGATGACTAAAACACACCTAATGTTTTCTGTAAGAAATACCAGTTTAACCATATTGTAAATATACTACACTTCCTGTGTGACAGTTTTGTGTAAGGATGCTTGTTTGTTCAGTACCACCACTGGTCGGATGTTTCACTCTGTGGCGTGTTCCTCTATTGCCCAGGGGTATGGAGCAAAGATGAAAGCTCAGAGACACCTGTGCCACACCCAGTCCCACAGAGCGGATCTGGGGCAGAGGGGGAGGGGGGGCAGCTCAGGGTCCAAAGTGCTCCCTCCCATGTCTGCAGGGTCACATGACCATGAGGAAATGTAAAGAAGTGAAATACATGAGCCAGAGGTTAAAGGTTAACGGTCAGTTGCACTGAGGATGTGTCCAAGGATCTGTCTAACATGCTTGCCGCTGCTGAGCAGACATGCAGGGACTGGATGGACAACCCTGAACAGGGAAGGAGCACATTCATCATGAACTTATCATTCTGTCCGTCAAACACGCACTGGCTGAAGTTTGCCACTTGCACCTTGCATTTCCGGGGAGATTTGAATCCAGAATGTAGTGTACATTGGGACCAGCTCTCACTCTTAAGTATAGGATGCATAACAACATTGTGTGCAGCATATATATCATATTATCGACAATTTTTCCTTTAAATAAAGCTTTAATAGTTGAAGATAAATTCATACACACTCAGTCTCTTACAACCCATTGCTGCATTAGAGATGCACAAAGGACAAACTAATTTGCAAGCAAGCTAAGCAGGTTTGCAGTTGGGCCTCCTCAGACCACTTCTAATAAGCTGTAGGTACAGCTACCGCTATTCCAAACAGTGGAAAAGCACCCTTCCCCGTGAGCCAGCATGTGTTTGGGTGGATTCAGGCTCAGAGGTGGTGAAAACTGAACCTAAATACAGGATTACATTCATTTTTTACATTTACATTTTTCCCATTTAGCAGACAATCTTATCCAAAATGACTTACAAGATGTGCATTTCTACATGGTCAGATGTATTTATATATATATATATGTATAATATGCATTTATACATGGTACATTCAATGTTTTGTTTTGAGTGATGTCACAAAGATGGAAGAGAGTAAGATCCCGGCCCCCCACCATGAACAATCCTGATAGATGGAAAATGTGTTTGGGAAGCTGCCTTTCACAACCACAGCTATTGAGCTCCCTAAGAACATCCCCCGGCCCCCTGCCCACCCCCCAGCTCCACCTCTGACCACCATTTACAGATTCTCACGATGTGGAGGGGGGATTCAGGAATGTGTGGGCTCAGCCTGGGGTGTGTGCAGGGCTTCTGTCTGTCCTGGGACTAACAGCGCGGGGGACCCGAGAGAGATAGCACAGCTCTCTCTGCAAACCGCCTTTACATTACATTTTTTATTTATTTTTATTTTTTGTACCAGAAGTGTAAAAGGGCAAGGAGTCCACGTGGTCTCTGAATCTCTGGGTTTTGAACTCCGATGTCAAGCTGCTTCCAAAATATCAAGGAACAAAAAAAATATATATAAAAAAGAAAAAGAAAAAGAAAGAGAGAGGGAGAGAGAGTGCTTTTGAAGCAAGCTTGGCTGCTCCCCATCCCCCCATCCCCCCGCGTAAAATACTGTGTCTGGAACGGGGGGCGACAGGTCAGATATACGGCACAGGGGGGTTGGTGAGGCTCAACGGCGCGGTGTTGCTTTAGGAACCGGGGCGGATTGGAACGTTGGGATGGCTCGTGCAGACGGGCCTGAGAACAATACCACATGTTCCTCACAAACTCATTATTTACACAGCGCTGGCGACGAGGCCCTGGAAGAGTTCGGATTCTGTTAGGTAAATGTTTTCCCTCCGTGCCCTCCGCTGCAATAACTAACAGATGTTGGAGAGCTATATGTCGACGGAGCGTTTCCCACCGTGGAGTGAATGAAAAAGTATGTAGAAAGGCTGTTTCTGGCCAAAGTCTGACAGTGATCTATGACTTCTGCTGCCTACACTCAAACGCTGCAACACTGAGGAACAGGCCACGGGCTGCCAAACGCTCAGCGCCGGTTCCGCAAGCCTGGCTGCAGATTATCACACCGCGGCATAAATGTTTGTGATTTTTTTCTTCCCCCCATCTTTCGGTGGAATGGAGTCGCCTGGCTTGTCTCCAGCGACAGATGCGCTGGATATTATGGAATATGGAAAAAAAACGAGAAAATTCGAGACCGCGAGGCTTTGTAATTGATTTTTAAAAGCGGGCACAAGGCTGGTCGTGGCTTGTGTGTGTGCGCTTTTAAAGCATTTGAAAATATGAAGAAATCCATGTTTTCCTGCTTAGGTCATGCATGTTAAAGATGTCAGTAATCCGGCTGTGAGAGTTATCGATCTCGGCTAGGGTGTGGGGGCAAGGACAGGGGGAGGGGGCGAGGGGTTAGATGTCAAAATGTGGCTCTCCAAATGTTCCCTCATCATCCCAATGGATATCGAGCAGGGCGCGAGGGGTGGGGGGGGTCAGGGGTTTTCATCTCAAAATAGCGCCCTCTGCGTATTTGGTCTCGATACGTGACGATTGCCTAATTGAACACCGCAGAGCTTGTACATACTCAAGCTTGCAGTCGCTGGGTTTGTGAGATGCCTATGGGGAGGGGTTCTAATGTCTCCCAGAGCGTGGATATATGTCCGGATCACGTCATTTCCTCTTCTGCTGTGTTTTTGGAAGGCAGAGAGGAGAGGGAGTGGGAGAGGGAGAAAGAGGAATCTGCTTCGGTCCAGAAATACTCATTTCTTTTCAACGGACAGAACCTTAAAAGCGGTTGCCATTACTCCGTTTCTCCATAAATGTGCAGTGTTCCAGTATAAATTCACAAAATGAAAGACACAAAGTAAATGTCCGTCACAGATTCAGTGCTGTGTGCCATCAGGGCTCTCTGTGTCTTTGGGCTGTTTTAAAATCCTGGATTTGTGACTGCAGGTAGGTCTGGAAGTGTCTGCTTTAAGCGTGCTCTGCACTTGCTTTAGGTCGCTTAGCACATTGAGCGACAGCGGTAGCCTTAATCCCCTCATTCCACAGCACGTTCCATACCTGTGCATGTCACGTGAAAAGGCTTAGGGAATTGGACTTGGATGAGGATTTTTGCCATCTTAGCCATTTCTAGAATGCCCTTTGTCCACTGACAAGTAGCTTGAATCACAGGCATTATTAAATTCATCATTTTTAACGTGTAAATGACATTTTGTGACTTGCTTATCACTAGGGTGACCAGATTCCAACAGTCCAAATGCAGGACAAGCTCACATACAAGACTACTAGTACAGCAAAATGGCCATCGCCCTCCAGTCTTTGAATTGGTGACAAACGAGAACATGAAACCACATAAAATGTGTAAGGTGTCTGTGTGTGTGTGTGCACGTGTTGTGTGTAGGCGGTGCTATCATCCTGCTAATGTGCGATTTGGACTTCTCGTAAACCTATTAGCATTTCCAGTGACTTAAAGTCTCGGACGAAGAGTATAAGGGTCCGGAGTGGAAGGCTCTAGTCCAATCAGAACCCTCATATTCTGCACCTGAGGGTCGTTTGCGGCAGCGGCGTATACATGGAGGGATGAGCTCCATCTACATCAGTGCGGTAGAGTCACCCAGTGGCATGGGCTGGGGAAAGCACTAAACTGTAAGCTTGGTTAGCGTCAATGTGAAAAACAGACATTGTGGAATAGTTTCCTCTTCTTAATGATATGATTTACACAAAGTGGATATGCATTTAAAGCATTCCCTTCGGCTGCCACAACAGACCTGGTGAATTTCTAAATGTTTTTGTAGTTCATCTTTCCCTCGAGAGAAAATTGCTTAAGCAGCGCCACTTAGGCAATTGTTTAGGCAACGCTACTTACTACTTACTACTAAGCGTAAGGTTTCCCATTGGACGTCTCATTCATATTTTTTATGTGTGGGATGTGATCTGTGATGCGCTCTGTTAATTTTTTCTCTTTTGTCAAGAGCACTGTCAAATAAAATGTGATTGGTTGATTGTTTGATTGATTGATTGCTTGAATGGATGAAATGTCACTATCATGCTTCTCCACAAACAGGGAACATCAGGTCCGTAGGCCCTGTGAACATCCACACCACACACCTGGAGAACCCTGGGAGGTGAATCCCTTTGAATTTTGGGAGAGAAAGTGTGCGGGTGACTGACTAAATTCTTGGTGTAAAATTGACAGTATTGAAAAAAGAGATGCTGAAAAATGTAGGAAAATTGCATATGCCAACCCTTTCAAATGCAGTAGCTATCAGTGTTTTTTTAGTTGTCACTTTGAGTCTCTGTTTTTTTCCCGCATTTTGCTTGAGTTTCTTGTTCTTTTTGTTCCTCCTTGAAATGCTGAATTTGACCCGACAGCCTTGTCTTTGTGGTGCTGCTACTATTATTGAAGCAGTTTTTTTTCCCTTCCTCATCACTCTTGCACAAGCTGGGCAGAATCTGTTCCGTTTTTCTTTGGTTAAGACAAATTTAGACTGTTCTAGGCCTTTGGGACAAACCCTAGAGGAATTAGACAAGACTTACTGCTCAAATAAACTTTGTTTGATTTGCATTTCCAATGAGAAAAAAACGAAATTAAATTAAAACAGAAACCAAGTTCCCAATTTTCTTACTGGGACATGAAAGAAAATGCCAGATCAAATAGGGCATGGGAGCATTGACCGCCAGTGTGGACCGCCATTTTTATATAATTATTTGAACCTATACAGTAGTCTTCAACGATGCCTGGTATTAAAAAGTGACCACGATGAAGCATTTTTCATACAGTGACCCAAAAATATTGCCATGAGCTGAGGCCAAGAGCTTGCTGGGAAAACAGTGATGGTAGCGACATGGAGAGGTCCAGACCTGGGTGGCAGGTGGAGAGAAGAAGGCCATCGATCTGTTTGTCTGTTTTTTTTGTTTTTCAACCCCATTTTTGTTCTCCCAGGTGGAATATCCTACTTTCTGTCCAATATTTGTAGCCTGTTCAATATCTCATCGCTGCAATGTCCTCTGTCAATTTTGTCAAGTTTCTGTTTGTGTTAAGTGTGAAGCTGGCACAGGCAGACTGCACTATGCTCTGATCGACAAGAGGAGACATGGACGAACGTGCGGACAAAACCCTCCCTCCCTGGGCGACGCTACAACAAATGATGTGCCGCCTTGTGCGGTTGCCAGCTGCGTTTCGCACTGGCACGGCTTGAATTCCATACTAGAATGAGGTGCATTCATACACTGGAACGGTGTCTTAACGACGTTATCCATCCGGCAGTCTCCAGTTGTCTGTTTTTTTCCTCCACCTGGGAAAATCATTAGCTTTCCAGTTGCTTTCCATCATGCGACTCCCATCGGCATGGAAACACAGCTCTCTGACACTCTGCACTGTAACAGCAGGGCCGGACCCCTGCCTTGTCCTCCGCTGTAGGAGCTGTGTATATATTCATGCGATGGCGGAGTGTGGTGGGGGGCGTGGCAGGGTAGGCCAGGGTAGGGCAAGGCAAGGTGGAGCAAGGTAGGGTGGGCAGTGATTTCTTAAATGTACATTTGCATTTTGTACATGGACCCATCAGGTTAAAAGAAAATTTCTCTCCTTAGAAAAAGGACGAACCCAAAAAGACACCACCTTGCTTTTTAAAAGTTTGATATTTGGGAGGCTGGGGCATGTGGGTAATAGTGAGGGGAAGGTGGGGCAAGATGTGCGTGTGTATGGCGGGGGCGTTTAATCAGCATGGCTCATTTTAAGAGACAGTGGGCCTCGGCTGGACATGGTGGAGACAGCGTGTCCCATACGTGGCCCCCGTCTCCAGTGGCGAACGCTGGCACTGAAGGGGGCACGATACTCTTTCATTCCTCTCTCTCCTTTTATGCCAGTTCTGAAAAAAAACACCTCTCCTCTCTGCCCATCTCAACAGACTGTGGCAATGCGCTTTTCTTTTTTTTTCTTTTTTTCTCTTTTACATCCAAGTTTTTTTTTCCATTAAATTCATTTGAATGGAATAATTTGTGCCAGCCAAGATTAGAACGCATTGTGAAAGGAGGAGAGACGTTAGTGAAGCTATCCTTGTCAGTAATGAGCTAATTTCCTGCACAGAGAGGCAGACAGTCTCTAATGATGTGACTGGTGAGGAGGGAGAAATGGCCTCCGTAGCAGATGTAACAGCGCTCGGTTCAGTGTGATGTAGAGACTGATGCTATCTAAATGTATTCTATTGTGTGATCATAATTTAAGCTGTCACATGAGTAACTAACCGAAAATAAATTATATTTTAAAAAATGATCTCATTTGCACACATTTCTCACTTCAGCCACAAACAAAACCAAAAAAAACCCCCCCACCAAAAATCACTTTGGTAATAGCATTAAACTTGTCTTACCTGATACTTTACTATAGTATATATACATACCTATATATATATATGAGTGTGTGTGTTTGTGTGTGTGTGTATGCCATTTCAGTGTATGTGACAGTGAAACACAGGTGTCTCCACCGGTAGCAAATACATGTAATCTCCAAACATGCAGAAACCAGTGAAAAGAAGCCTTTGCAGTGCCTACGGCCAATGGGGGTTCTGGAACTCAAGAGGTTGCGGGTTTGATTCCGACTCGTTGGGACAGCTGTTTGTGTCCTTGAGCTGTTGTCCTTCATTTTGGTAGAAAAGCTGTAGATGCACGGATGTATGAAGATGCAAGCTGCGTAAGTGGCGCTATGCAAATAAACACTACTACAAGTGGATAAATAACGACAAGTAATATTATCACAATACAATCAGGTAGATGGAAATGTTTATATAGAGATAAAACATTTGAAATGCAGTTTGGCAAGAGGCTTTTTAAAAGAGTTCAGGGCAGTGGGGTGTAACCGACAGAAGCCCTCTGTCCCCTCATAGTCATATTCACACAAAAAAGAAAGAAAGAATGTTTTGTCATTTGTTTTCATTATACCTTGTGGTTCTGGCACATCAGATTCAGCACTTAGCCTTATGACACTGATCACGCTATTGTTGAATCTCCTTTGGGCTGTGAAAGTATAAATGGGTGAAGTGTGTGCTGGGCAGAAATCTCTATCCCCCTGCCAACAGTCTCAAGGTTAAGCATTATGACAATATTCTAACCTGACTCCCATGCATTGATTTTCACTTTTAATACACTTAAGAATCTCCAAACACTTTTTTTGTGCACAGAGAAGCATTTTTGTATCTAAAAGTTAATTAATTATTTACCTTATTTACCAAGGTAAGCACATCTTCGAGATGCAAGACCTCTGAATACAAACATCCCGGTTTGTGCACTGGCCTTGAGTCGGGGTGCACACACACACACACAGGCGTGCAAACACACACACAAACACCATGAAACAAGTGCTCACACATGTACATACATATGCACGCATGTACACACATACACACAGACGTGCGCACATACACGCACACCACGACACATACACACACACACACATACATGAAAAAACACACATACTCACACATGCAAATGACATGAAAAAGGTCACACACACACACACACACACACACACATATAGAGCCATACACACAAAACACATAAACATATGCACATCATCATCACCATCAATTCAATATTTTCTCCTATGAAAGGAATATAATACATAATATAAAACTCTGAGCTGTCAGGCTCTGTGATCAGATATAAATATTGGTAACACTTTAGATTATTGTGCAGTTATAAATGCTTAATAAATGATAACTGCATTATTCATCAATTGTAAATACTTTGCTGATATGTCGACAATAATAAAGGTTAGTAAATATACACAGGTTATTAAATACAAGGTTGGAGTACATATATACAGTATATAAAAGCAGCAGCACATATTGCAAGCTTGTGTAGGATTTCTGTCCGCCACCCTTGGCCTCCTATTAAATATAATATTTATTTGTATATTTGTCCAAAACAAAATCAATGCTTCGTTTAAGGAAATTTGACGGAACTGTAGGGCAATATATAATAAGGCAATTTAAAATGAAATTCATTATCAGCGAGGAAAGCCGCCTCGTCGAACACGAGCGCGAGAGGATGGTCTCCCAGGTGACCACCTGGTGGCGCTAAAGCACAAGAAAAACACGCACGCGACGACCACTCACATTTCAATCTAAATGGAGAAGTTTTATCTTCAGAGCGGACAGATGATTTGATTTCTTCACGTTTGATTGGGGTTAATGCGAAACTTTAAATTTATGCCGACTGGCAAAGCGTAGTAGTATTAACATTTGAAGGGAAAATGTAGTGATAGTCTAGTTAACTGTGAGGGAAAAAACAGAACGTATGTAATCTATATTTACAGTTAAGTAGGCTATCAAGCGGTCTGAACACCACGTGTAAATTATGTACGCTTGAAGACTTAGAAAAAAGAAGAAGAAGACAACTGCTTTTATTTTATATTAAACACATCGAATGCAAAAGTTGCAAAACAATAGGTGAGATAGCATTTTAGGGAAACAAATTGAAAAAAATGTTCAAAAAGATGAACATGGTGAATATTATCACAAGGGGAAATTAAATATGATCAGTTCAACACGGAATCATATCCATACATTTTGACCAAACTTTGTCCTTTCGAAAATGTCTCACGAGATTTATCAAATATAATATTTGGGTCATTTTATTTAAGAAACAGATTTGTCTTTTTTATTTTAATTACAGATAGGTTCGTGGTTATTAGTGAAAATCGGCTGTTAAATAAACAAACAATAAATCACAGTGTGACTTGCACGGTGTCACACGCTTCCATGTGACAGTATATTGGTTTTTACATTTGTTAATGAAAATATGTTTTTTTTTAAACATTTAAATATAATTTATGAAGTGCGCATTCAGACAATAGCTCGCTGGAAAATGTATATATATATATATACAGCTGTACATTCGTCTTCAGTTTATCGTACATAAATTGAATAGCATTCCGATGAATAAATGAACGCTGGGGGAATAGCAAAGCCGTTAGATCCTTTAATTCATACTGTATTTGTTGCATGATCAATAGAATTAATAATAATGATAATAATTATTGTTATTATTGTAATAATCGTTATTATTATTGAATCAGTGAAGTGATTATTGTGCATATATATATATTTTTGTTTTGTTATTCGTGGTCGTTTTAGAGGTTACATTTGAGAATATTCTTGCTATTTTCTGTTGTTCAGTTGTTGTTTTAATGTATTTAATCGAATGTTTCCTCAGTATTTCCTCCCCTTTTTAATCAAAATAGTATTTTATTGTTCTAACTTTATTTCAGATTTTTATCCACTGTTATCTTCAGTGTTACAGCATAGAATATCTGGTCACTTCACTAATTTGTCTATTAAAAATGATTGGTGTTAACCACTGCATATGTTAAGATGTTCATTATTATTATTATTATTATTATTATTATTACTTGTATTCATTTTTCTATTAACAACAGGCTTATTCATCCATATGGGGACTACTGTGAAACATGCAGATTCAATGGTAGTAGAAACTGAAGTAAAGACAGAAGCATCTGTGTAGGTTTTTGTGTGTGTGTGTGTGTGTGTGTGTGTGTGTGTGTGTGTGTGTGTATGTCTTTATGTGACTGTGTGAGTGTGTCAGAATGAATGTGCTCGTCTCTTCAGGTGAATTTGAGTCTAATGCGTTTTTTATGTGTTGGAAGTATATTACTGAAATGAGGCGTAATGTGTGTAACATCGCATCTATTTGGAGACGTTCCTCTGGAAAAGTGGGCCGTGATGTCAGTCGCTGTAGTCGGGCTCTGTAGCTGAATGTCCGTCTTATGGAAACCAATCTGTTTACAGCATGTAAACATGGACGTGCCGACCAGTGGGCGATGCGAAGGACAGAACGGAAGGCCGGAGCCATTGGCAGAAATCCACAGCCATCCGGGTTTACCTTCCACCCTAACACAGACGTCCTGCGCGTTTTTTGGTGATCAATAATAATCAGTGATCAATCAATAATGTATCTAGTTTTATTTATGCCACTAATAAACACCCCGCCCTCCGCAGAAGGAGCTATTGTTGACGAAGCGGTCAAATGAGACCCCCATGTGGCTGTGGGTGTGCTAACATGCAGGTCGACGTCTCAGAGGTCACAGGGCAAACAGACCTTCCCCCCTGCTGAGCCATGCTGTTCTCACTATGTGTGTGTGTGTGTGTGTGTGTGTGTGTGTATGTGTGTATACGTGCGTGTGTGTGTGAGTAATAGCTGAATAGAAACTGCTGATCACAATACAGATTTGCAAAGAAGATGTCTCTATTTCATGGCGGCTTACATTTCACCAATTCATTTGGCTGGATGTTCAGATTCTCTGAGCTGTAGCTATGGGTGGAGCGCTGTACCTTGCTCAGGGGTAGAGCAGCAGTGTTCCCATGCAGGTTTAGGGTTCAGACTGGTATTTCCCCCAAACTAGCCTCCTTTCAGTGTCTGCCCCTGTTAAATCTGTGGCCTGTGGGAAGTGCAATGAGAGAGAGAGCCATTGGCCCAGTAGTGAAAGCCCAGCTGTAGAAAGGGTTCACCCAAATTTGTTTTCCATCCTGGAAAACAGCATCTAGTGGACAATGCAATAATTCAAATGAATAAATACATCTGTCTGTTTGGCCCCATGTGCTCCAAAAAGCCAACGGGGACCAGGTTTTGGGTTAAATCAGAGAGAGGAGAGTGTTGTTGCTCTGTACTCATACAGCGACTTGGATTCAGCATTCATTCTTAGCTTTGGCTCACAATTAAATGCGTGTTGATTTTCTTCACAAATAGTTTGGCGAGTTCATTGGTCACCAAAAAATGTACGAAAAATAAAAAGTGTTTACATTTAAAGAAAGCAATACTTGCATTTTTTTAAAGTAAAAGTTAAGGACATAATGTTGATTGAATACAGGCCTGTATCTGGTATCAATTGTATTTAATCTGTCACACCGCTCCCCTCTAGTAAAAATGCACAAAGGTCTGAATAAGAGGCTCCAATAGGCCTACCGCACATAAAGAATAGAGCATGGCCAATATGGTTCTGCTTATGGTATAAAAAAATAAACGTTTTTAAAAATCCAATGCTTTTATGCACTGTGTGTATATATCATTTGCGGGTTCAGATTGGATGCAACTGTTTTACACATGAATTGAACAAAACTTGATAAGCGTTGTAACTCTCGGGTGAGTGGCGCTATACCCTTCGCAACGAGCGTCCTTCGAATCTCAGAAGCTGTTTCCATAGCGATCGGCGTCGTTCTCCAGGTAAAGTAAACAGGAACAAAAGTAGTCCAATCACCGCCTAATAGGGGCCACGCTGCCGCACATAATCGGGAGCGCGGCGATTTTATTTCTTCATGTTTAGTTACGTTTCTTATCGCGTCTGTGATATGACAGGGGGGTTCGCTCATTTTCATGCCGTCTGGCTCCGCGCGCGCAGCGGGGGGTAGTGCAGCCACCGCGCGCCGCTCTCCTACGCCGCTCACCGTCATTTGTTTCCTCAGAGATGGCGTGCTAATAATTTAAACACCGCAATCAAAGGAAATAAGATGTTTTTGAGCGAGAAGAAGAGGGAGAAGAGAAGTGATTATTAAAGAGCGGTTGTGAGTCGTCCTGATAGAGACGGAGCTGAAGTGCCTTTGATTTCGCTGTTTAGGATGACAACAAGTTCAACCAGTAGTCTCCCAGAATCTGAGGTTGCCACCATATTCATTTAAATAGCTTTTTTCCCATTCAAAATACACACTTGAAAAGAAACACAACTGTTAAAATAAATACTGTACATTCCGTCTATAAACAAGGCTTCAGAATGTAACTTTTAAAAGTTGGATGTTTTGAATTATTTGATTTTATTCAAGAGGCACATTGTTTTAATCTTACCTTCGCGGGGTTTGCTGAGATACAGAGGAACGGGCGAAAGGTAATATACACAGCGTCTAAAATCGAGAACAAAAGGAAAAAACTGCAAGGTAAACGTTGCATCTAAAAAGTGCTTAATTGAATGAGAAAAAGCGCGTCATACTAAGCCGTATGCATCAGTTTGTTCTAAGTGATTCCATCCTGCAATTGTTAGACAGACACTATTTTGAAAGATGAATCAATTAAGCTTTATTTTACAAACCTTTGAACGTTAACGTTACTTCATAACGCACGTTCCGTATTAATCAGCTACATATTTAAAATGAACTATTAGTGTGTTTGTATCCCATTCTTGTACAAACACAGTGCTGTCTGCTGCGTACAGCTGAGAGCAGCTCAAAAGAAAACGAGGTCAGATTACTTTCCATAACATCGGAATCTTTCCAGGCAGACTGCAAATCCCATTCCGTTTTTATACTATGGTGCGACACAAACAAATAAATAATATTGTAAAAATCTTAATATGTGGACCCATATCTGTGCCGTGATTGTGAGTCGCATGTTCGTGACTCGATGACGTTGCATTTCCCATGAAAGTATCCTGCAATGTAAAAGATCCACAGCAATAAATATTAATTAATTCATTAATATGAGTGCGTGATACTAAGAGAATGCTTGTTTCACCTAATCTTTGGAGAGCCTCTTTCATTTTCTGGAACTCTCACCCCGATTTCCACTTACTCTGAATAACATATTATAACTACTGAATTATTGTGTTCTACATGCTGGATGTAGAGAATCACATGAAAGTAAATACATTTATAAATGTGTATGTATCATCTGGTGTGATGTTATCCAATCAGGTAACATGCTAAGTCTTCAAACGGACCTCAGGACAATTTAAACATCTCACAAGATGATGAGAACTGTAATTTTACTTCCTCCCAAGAAAATATTATTTGTATTACTATTACTACTACTACTAATAATAATAATATAAAAAAGGAATGAATGAATGGCTGTCCATTTTAAAACCCCTGATGGAGCATCAGGTCACTGTGTGGCTGTGTGCATGTGTGTGTGAAAGGATTTTTGCGTGTATGTGTGCATTTGTGCGTGCGTAAATTAACCTATGTGAGTATGTATGTGTGCATAAATTAGCGTGTGTTTCAGCATATGTGTGTGTATGTGTGTTTCAGTGTATGTGTTTGTATGTATGTGTGTGTGTGTGTTTGAGTGTATGTGTGTATGTTTGTATGTATGTGTGTGTGTGTGTTTCAGTGTATGTGTGTGTGTATGTATGTATGTGTATGTGTGTTTCAGTGTGTGTGCCTGTACACAAAGTAATCAAAATGCCTGTATTTGACAATGTGACACTGCATTGATTTTGTCGTGGAACATGCTAGTTCTTTGTGTGCTGCGTATGCCACTGTGGATCAGTGCAAGGACAACTCAAGCCCTGATTAGTATAGCGCCCCTGCTACATGCTACAAAGAGCATGCATGCAGAGAAATTGCACACAATACCATTTTATATGTAATATCGTGTACATGTAAGGAATAAACCACAGCAATCCATGTGTTCTCAGGATATATATATATATACGCACGCCTGGGGTGGTGAAGGCGGCTGAGAGCCACGTGGCTTGTCGTGCTTTATTCCACTTATAGCGCCACTACTGGCTACAAACATATTAAACTGTAAAAGTATTTAAAATTCAAACCATAGGGCTGCTGGGTGGTGCATCCTGTTAAGGCACTGTGCTGTCCCATGGTCTGGAATCGAATCCAGACCCTGCCAGTGCTGACTGTGACCAGCAGCATTGCAGGGCAACACATAATTGGCGGTAGTGGCGCCCAGGGAGGGAGGGATTCAGTGGGCCGGGTTGTCTGCGTCTCGTTCCGACGGTGATCCGGTCAGTGCGTTTGGGCGTATCAATATGGAACTTGTTTTAGAAGTGAGAAGGATTTGCTGTGCTCACTTCTGATATGATGTACACCCACGGCTGTCAGCCAATCAGAATCGAGTATTCATCCAAGTCGTGGTATAAATAAATGTAAGCACAATTTTAGTTCATCTTATAATACTGTCATTCTAGGTGCTTTCTAATTTAGTCTCTCTGGGTGCTTTGTAACACTGTCAATCTGGATGGTTCCCTCTCTGTTGGAGAACTATATTTATTCTTCTATTTATGTTATATCTCACATTGTCTCCATGCAGTCCCTCTGTGAAGTTCTCTTTAGCAAACATCACATTTAAACGACCTCTGTAGCAAGTTTACAGGACGTCCACGTCACATTTACGAGGCACGAGACATCTCTTTGATTTTGTTTATTTTGCAATGCATCCTTTTTTGCAGAAGGTATAGTTTATGTTACATTAGATCTGAATTGTCCGTGCCGTTTTTTTATGAATGAATGCAAATGTATGAAGAGAAATAAGGAAAACTGTATGCAATGGGACACTGTGCGATTTATTTTTCGTGTGGTATCCTAGAGTTTACTATATCTCATTGAACAAAAATGACCCTCAACCACCAAAACCACTGAAGCATCTCCAAAATCCGAATAGAGTTATCTTCATCCGCCCCCGTGATCTCTAATAGTGATGTGGACGAGGCGTGCTTTCTTAAAGCACCGCTGTGCTATCATTTGAGCTCACAGATCACAGAGCGTGTTCCGTGCCTCTGTCCACTCCAAGTCCGAGTGGTAAGACTCCGACCTGCTCCAAGACTGAGCGGCTATTTAAAAAGCTGTTTAGAAAAATGAAATGTTTTTTTAAGTACTGTGGAGAAAAGTACAAAAATAAATAAATAAACCCTGAAAATGGCAGTTATACTTAGAGTTATACTTACTTCACGCATTTCCTCCCTTTGAGAAAATAGCCCACAAATAGCAACGTGTGTGTGTGAGTTTACATGCATGCACATCTCTATGTGTTTGAGTGTGAGTGTGTGCACGTGTCATGTGTGTTTATGTATATGTGTGCAAATGCACGTGTGTGCATGTGTGTATACTGTATGTGTTTGCAGGTATGTACATGAGTGTGAGTGTGTGTGTGTGTTTGTGTATATGTGCATGCATTCGTACTTCCATATCTATGTGTGTGTGTGTGCGTGTAAAGTATTCTTGCCTTCCAAAACCTCTGGCACAACACATACACTGATGATGTAATTGCAGGTTGCAGTAATCACGGACGGCACTATCTAACTAAACTGCTTTTAGAGGGACTGCCTGTTTTATTTTTGTTTGTTTCTTTTACTTTTTTAACCTATAATTACAGCTCTGACAGATTGTAGAATATTTAAATCCAAAATTGGCTCTAGTACCAGACCAGCCATTGAAGGATATAATGTTCTACTCCAGACCATTTTGTCATTGCCGTTGAGAGACAGATGGTATAGAGCTCTCAGACAGCTGAAGTCAGGACATAGCCAGGGTCTGCTCTGAGAGTATGTTACCTGTAGCCAGAGTTTGTCATTATGACTCACAGTGTTAGCGTGTTACCTGTAATCAGAGTTTGTGATTATGGTTTGAAGTGTGAGTGTGTTACCTGTAGCAGGAGTATGTATGTTAAAAAACGTATCTTTGTCGTACTAAACAAAGATTCGGGTGAAAAATTGGCAGACAGGCCCTTGCACTATTATCTCAATTTGCTAAACCAGGTTCTCTCTACAGGTATAAAACTCACAACACACTTTCACCCTCTTGCACCAGCTGGTGTTTCTGGTATCCCTCTCCCCATCGACACCTTTATTTAAATACGTTTATTTTTTTGTCCAGGCAGGTTGTCAAAAACCTCATCCTCACAGCAGTTAGATTTTTTTTAAATGCTGCGTTTCCTGTCAATAAAACTACTTTAAACACATTTCCTTTGTCTGTGAATCGATTATACTAAATTGTAAATCGGTGCCATCCATAGATCATATCAGAGATTCCCCCAGCAGGCACCTGCTTAAGGAATCGTTCTGCTTCACATCAATCAGGCAGTGTGTTTATTTCACTTATGAACAGCTTGTGCTCCCGAACGCCCCGAGTTACCCCGTTCAATTAATCAACCGAACGAGCAGTCGAACCCGTGACCGCAGTGCCTCGCCGTCCCGGTCCTCGCACAAGAGATGAGCCGCAGAACGGAGAGAGGGAGAAAGAAAAATAAACTCCCATGATTTCAAAAAGGCGACAAAGCCCCTGAAGTAACAAAGGCAAAGAGCTGCAACACTTGTTTCTCTCCTTGCCTTGTTTAAAGCTGTCCTGGCTTTTTATTTTCAGAAATATTAATTTGATACAGTGTGCAGCAGCTGAAAGTCAGAACTCCAAACAGGGGATTCTCTCTTGACGTTTTGCTGAAGTTTGTACGCCACTTGAGCCCTGCTTTCCCCATTAATGATAGCAGCAGCACCTCTCCTGGGACCCGCTGCCACTCGCGTTCCCCGCACCGTGTATTTCGGGAGGCGCAAGCAAGCCTGTGAAGCGCATCTCATATTTGCAAGTTCGTATTTTTTTTAATTTTTTTGTACTTCTGTACACTCATAAATTCACAGTCTTGCTCGTATTTTTGATTTCGGAATAATAAAAAAGTGAAATGTCTGCATAAAAAAAACACCCTTTGTATTAACTTATTTATTGTATATGAAATCAAGACGTTTCTTTCTCCTCTTGGTTAAGCCAAATTAATGTTTAAAGACCTAATTTACAGCGAACCTCACAGGACCTGCATTGTGTATCACACAAACACGGGCAACAAAAGGAAAGCCTAATCTATGCAGTAACACGAGGACGCAGAGGGAACTCGACAGGAAGTGGTGGGATGAATTATAGAGCAATCTGTGTTCTCCCTCTTTTCATATAATGCCACATTTCCACACCCGTCACTGGCACGGCCCACACAGGTCACACTGCTACGCGGGGAAATATCGAGACAGAGAGAAAGAAAACACACATAAACAAATAAATAGACAGCTGAAAGCAACCAGAACTGAATACAATGCAATGCACAGCCCCAGAAAGAAAAAGGATAAAAATAAAATATGACACATCCGACGTTGGGTTTTTTTTAGATATAAAGTGCTGATGATGCATTTGGAAAATAAGTCATTTGCTATCCCCCTTCCCCGATGAACCACGTTTTAAAATGTTCAAAAGCACACAAACATTTTGTTTAAAGACAACATTACCTTTTATTGGCTCAGAACAGAACAGGCCTACTATCTCGCTCAGCTCATGAATGCACTTTGTTCCTTAAATGTATGTCGGGTGAGAATTTCGTCTGCACACCACCTGAAGATGAATCACCTGGCACATTTAATGTTTAATATTTAAATATGGTCTGTCTGGTTGTTGTGCATTATTTATTCATTGATCTCTTTTGGGTACAATGGAGACATATTGGTTGCATATTAGTGCAACTGAGGCTTTTAGGATTGGATTTGTTCTCTTTCCTTCAGTCCATGAAACTTATTAACAATGACAATGGGTAAAATATTGCACAAATACACGTATGTGTATATATAAATCTGTATGCATCCACACACACACACACACACAAACACACACACACACAGACACACACATGCATGTACACATATGCACACACACATACACACATACATGCAGACATACTTAAGTACTCAAATGCACACACACAGACAGACATACTATATATGTGTGTCATAAAACATCAATTGAAATGATACATATAAACTGTACATTAATCTGTATGTATCCACACACACAGACACACACACACACACACACACACACACACACAGATTTTATGTATGTCAAAAAACATAAATTGAAACTATATTTCAACTAATTCTGCCATTTCAAATATTATGAATTTTAATTTGAAAAGGCTTAGCTTCATTAAGAGGCCAGCATAAGGGGCTTTTATCCAAACATCTTTCCTGCGACACCCTGAGAGAATCCTCTATCGACAGACAAAGCAAGCGCTTGATTTCGTTCATTTCACAAGCCTTTTAATTAGCTGTACCATGCACAACTCTCATGTACCTATCCAGTTGATAAATGTTATTTTAATCTTTTAGCTTTGCTTATGCGTGTATGTGTTAGGGTTAGCAAATCCAAATTATAAATGAGTCTTTCCCCGGAGATTAGCCGAAAGTAAACAGCGGCTTTGTGCATTCCCCGCCCTGCTCTGACGGCTGGCCCGCAATGGCTCCCCTCTCGGCTGTTTACTCTGATTCGACAGTGAGCGCGTAATTGGAAAACCCTCACATGCGAGATACATTCCCCCATTTCTGAAGGCTTGCGCAGGGCTGCGAATGTTTTACTTTTCCTTTTTCCGCGTGCTCGGAAAGCGACCGCAGGTGCCGCAGTGAGCCAAGACCGACGGAGATGAAAGCGCACGCTCCAACATTGTTTCAGCAGAAAGGCGCTGAAAATAAACACATGAAACATAGGCCTCAAGCCTTAATAAATCATATTTGTGCACATACACACACACACACACACACACTCACACTCACATACAAACACACCCTCACTCCCACACACACACACACACACACACACACACACACACACACACACACACACACACACACACACTCACATACAAACACACCCTCACTCCCACACACACCCTCACACACACACACACCCTCACTCCCACACACACACACACACACACACTCACTCCCACACACACCCTCACACATACATACTCACATAGACTCTCTTTTTTCTATGTCTCTCTCTGTCAGCCTCTCTCTCTCTTCTCTCCCTATCTCTCTCTGTTGCCCTATGGCCCTCTCCTCGCTCTCTGTCAGTTGGTGACAGAATCGTGTCCCCCCTCCCTAACTCCTTCCACGTCAGCAGTAATTGTCTTGCCGCTCGTCACGTTGAAGGTGTCAGGACGTCTCTTTGCGGTCAGTAATTTGTGAGGGTTGATCTTACCCCCGGCAAATCAACAGGTCGCAGTCTCTGGCCCTGCCCTCACCTCACCCCTGTGTGTTGTACCGTCAGCATGGGGCTGACCTTTGACTGTTTCTGACAGGGCCGTAATAGACCGTTCAATTGGCTCATTGTGCCTGCTACTCCTGCCAAGTTTGAAACACGGCGATTTCTCTGGCATTTTTTTCTTTGCTGTGTTGATAGAAATAACAGTGACAGGAGGGGGTAGAGAGAGAGAGGGAAAAAATCACAGATTTTTTTTTTTTTTACGATTCTGTCCAAAAGCTGTCTGTTCGGTTTGTACTGTAGTTAAACACATCTCTAAGTGCATGTAAACCTAACCCTAATTCAATATATCTCTCCTCCAGAATGGTGACTCACTAGAGCCGTGCTGCCACGGTGCTCAGCAGCTCCGAGTCCCATGTGTGAATGAAAAGAAACGCAAAAGGCATTTGATTTAAGAACTTGACCTTGCTTTACCTTGCTGCAGATACTACATTGCCATTGAGCGGTTAAGCACTCTGTGTGGAGTTCACATATGTGCCCTAAATGGAAAAAATATGCCCTGATGTTTTTGAAATTGTGACTTGATAAAATGCGATGAACTGTATTTTTCTTCACAAACGCACCTTAGCAATTGAATTCTGGCGATTGCTAAACTCAAGCAGTGATTGTGATGTGGAAAACAACACTCTTGTTTATTTCTAGGTCAATGTGAAGGACAAATATGGAGTTAATCCAGGTCTATGTACCAGTGGCGATTTCTTTATGACAATAAGGGAATCTTGGCTATCATTTTCTTTTACTATAAATATATTTTTTAAGAAATACAACATTAAATAAACATTTTCAATTCATATCTAGGAGTGGCACGGTGGTGCAGTGGATGGCACTGTCGCTGCACAGCAAGAAGGTCCTGGGTTTGAATCCCAACTGGGGCCTTTCTGTGTGGAGTTTGCATGTTCTCCCCGTGTCCGCGTGTGTTTCCTCTGCGTACTCCAGTTTCCTCCCACAGTCCAAAGACATGCACGTTAGGTTAATTGGAGAGTCTAAATTGCCCCCTGCGACCCTGACCAGGAATAAGCGGGTTAGATAATTAATGAATTAATATCTATTTAAAATACCTCTGTTTCAGAGGAGCATTTCCATTTCATTTTATGTCACTTAGATTGAAAAGCAGTACAAAACAGCACCATATATCTGCCTTTTAAAAAAGTCCACTGCTCAACGCGACGCTGGAAGCTAGACTGCTTCCACCAGCACATAGACGATGAATTGGAGTGATGTATTTCAATGGAATGACATGTTATAGGTTTTGTGAATTTAATTGATTTAATTGATGATTCAGAGAGAGAGCAGGGTAGTACAGTGTGGGATGATTCAGAGAGAGAACAGGGTAGTGTAATGTGTAATGATGATGTGTGTGATGTGTGTGTGATGTGTGTGTGATGATTCAGAGAGAAAGCAGGGCAGTGTAGTGTGGGATGATTCAGAGAGAGAGAGAGAGCAGGGTAATGCAATGTGTGTGATGTGTGTGTGATGATGTGTGTGATGTGTGTGA
This sequence comes from Aldrovandia affinis, assembly GCA_029706075.1. Classification (NCBI taxonomy): domain Eukaryota; kingdom Metazoa; phylum Chordata; class Actinopteri; order Notacanthiformes; family Halosauridae; genus Aldrovandia; species Aldrovandia affinis. Next base: position 1,021,641 of record JAINUG010000226.1, read on the forward strand.
TGTGTGTGTGATGAGTCAGAGAGACAGCAGGGTAGTGCAGTGTGTGATGATTCAGAGAGAGTCCATTTAGATAGTGTATGATTGAGAGCCTCCAGATAAGTAGTGAAAATTAATTAATTAGCTGATAAAATTTTAACCCGGGGAAAAGTGTTGGGCTGGATGTATTCCAAGAGCACATGAAGCAGATACTGGGGACGGATTAACGATGATCAGGAAAGAGACTCCCTTCATGCAGATAACCAATTCATTTCAAGATACGATGAGATACGTTTAGCTTAAATGATAATAAAGCCACAACCTTTTTTTCTTCTTCACCAAACCACCCGGAGACTGACTGAAGCAATGCAATGTGTTTTATTTATTTAACCTGGAAGGAGGGAGACAGGCTGCAGCCCCTGTTTACCCCAGCACCACTAACATGCCAGCCCATTCCTCTTTCCTCTTTTTTTTTAATGCTTGTTTTTTTTTTTTACTTCTTTGAGGCCGAGGGAATCATTTCATTTCTTCTCATGCGTGACTTCGGCAGCTGTCACCTTCCCGAGACAGATGCGTGTGAGAACCAGGCTCTCGGAGTCGTGAGACACAGCGGCTTCCTGTCAGGAGCCAGAGATGCCAAAGCCTGCCTGTGTTGGGGGCATTTCTGCTGGATTCCCCAAAACACGGAAAAAGCAACAACAACAAAATGAAAAAAAAGCCCAAAACAAAACCAATGCAGTGTCAAACCAGAGCCGGAGGAGTCTACCTGCTCCCAGGTACTGCAGTACGTTTCTGGATCGGAATAATCATCTAGGCAGTTCGATATTAGTGAGTAAAGGGGGCGTGTTCAAAAACATGTTCTGTTCAACTCAGTCTGGTGTCTTCAAGTTCCTCCCTAACCAGATTATTTCCATAATACTGCCTCATACCAAGAAGGCATAGAAATTATGCATTTGCAGGGAGAGGAAAATATTTTGAGAATGAAAGAATATCACTTCCATTTGTAAACTGAAATGAGAGAAGCCTCCTGCATTGAATAAACACTAAAACAGGACTTGATATTGATTATAAGAGCAGATATGCAAAGGGAGCTCAATGTGTTTGTTTGTGGAATTGGTAACACTCTATCATAATGTCTATTAATAGATCATGCATTTGTTAATGATCTACAGACCATTAATGAATAATTATTCCTAAATATACAAACATTGGTAAATGTGTTAACAAACATCAATAAATGTGTTTATAAACAGTTTATACATACATTATACCAATGTTGAAATTATGGTAGTGAAATTATATCTGGGCGTGGTAATAGACCACAAACTATGTTGGAAACCTCATATAAATCATGGCAAAACAAGAGTGTCTACGAGCGATGTGTTGCAATTCTCAACAAAACAAAACATATGTTGGATCACAAGGCACTGTACATTTTGTATTGTTCACTCATCCTCCAATATTTTAATTATTGAGTGCGGGTGTGGGGAAACATCAATCAATATATATATACTATGTGTGTGTGTGTGTGTGTGTGTGTGTGAGTGTCTTGTACTGATCATCTACAAAGCCAAGGTGGGCCATGAATTATATTGAGAAAATTTGGCACAAGTATGAATGTACATCCTGACCCATGAGCTAAGTGAAGCATGACCCTGTTCACTTGGTCATGCCACAACCAAACAAAATGCTGCAAACAAATGGGGGTGGCAGTGCCCAAGTGGTTAGTGACTTGGGCTGGCAAGCAGAAGGTTGCTGGTTTGAATCCCAGGAAGGCCAAGAAAAACAATGAACTAGAAACCAGAGGGATGCCAGTTTACTTCCTGGGGCACTGCCAAAGTGTCTTTGAGCAAGGCACTGAACCCCTAAACTGCTCCAGGGGTGCTGTACTATGGCTGACCCTGTGCTCGGACCTCTCTGATGGTGTGTGCATCTTGGAGAGGTATCCTGTGTGTGTAACATGGCCTAATAAAGATTATAAAACAGCCCATGATAGATCAATATAAATTCCCTACACTACAACAATTTCAATGTTTTATCATCTTTTTTTCTGATCTGTTGAATGTTTTCCAAAGGATGGTGCGAGACTCCTGGCAACACTTCGTCTCTCCCATCATAAATCATAGCTGTCAGAGTCTCTCCCTCTTCACCTGTCAAACCAGGAAACCTGCTTGGACCGTGTGCAAGGCTGGCCTTTGGCCCATCATGTATCCAAGTGGAATATCGTAAGGTTACATACATAGATGGCATCAGAGATATTTACCACAGCTCCTACTTCGGTTTACTCAGTGCTGTTGTTGTGGGCTTGTGTTTGTGGAGTGAAAAGTAAACCGATCATATCCTTGGCTTGAGACCTGATGAAATCCATGAAGGTTCATTTTCAAGTACGCGTGTGCGCGTGTGTGCATCTGCGCATGTGTGTGTCTGTGTGTGCATGTGTGTGTGTGCGCTTGTGTGTGTGTGTGTGTCTGTGTGTGTGTGTGTATGTGAGTCCACGTTTGTGTGCCTTAGGGTAACCAGTAAAAAATAGATGCCATGATGATATCTATTTGATATTTCATATTGAAAATGCAAAAGTGTGCGACACAACATCAAGCTCCCTCGACTGCCAATGGATAGGTCTATTCTGTCACGGTGAAAAAAAATGACAAGCTTTGGCCTGACATGATTTTGTCCAGCTTTTTAACAATATCAATTTCTATGATGGTGCTGTGGTGTTTCCTGCGACTGTCAGTCTGTCACTCCTGCCCTGCCATATTCTGCAAAAGCCCACGCCCCACATCCCTCTCCTCATGACAGACCCCCCTCTATGCCACAGAATAAAGAGGTGCCAAGAATAACTTCACTTTCAGAAAGGCTCTCAAGTCAATATCAATTTTGTGGGCTGAATGTTTTATTATTATCATTACTATTATTATTTGTTCAGTGGTTTTGTCACAGCAAATGAGCCGATGGAGATATGATCATTTATTTTAACTAATTCATTTCATTTGAACTGTATTTGTTTTCTGACTTTCAGAATTCATCCTGTGGTGTTTGCCTCCAGGGCAGTGTTTCCTGTCTGCCTACCCACCGTGGGTGAACCCTTTTCCTGCAGACTTTACACATTCGTTACACACACAGACTTTACACATTTGTTACACACACAGACTTTACACGGCGCTTTCTTGTTTCAGTCGTACGAAGCACTGGTCCACGTGTAATGTTATGACCACTCATTTCAGTTCTCTAACACAGTCTCATTGGTTCCTGTGAGGATGGCCTTTGCAGGTAGCTCGCTGCCAAACTGGCCTTGTGATTTCGGTGGAAGTTGTCTCCAGGTAGAGATTCTACAGGCCGTTCAAGATTGGCTACGTGGCAAAGGGGAAACCGGATCCTGGATCAGCTCTTTCAGGCAATGTCTCACTTCACAAACTAAGCACGGTGTTTACCTGTCACTAAGCGGCGTCTGTAGTTCTGTAATGTAATGCTTTGAAATGAATGAACTACTAAAAACGAAACAAAAAAGCAGCAACAAAAATGTCATGTCAGTCTAATTATCGAGACAAACAGTGTCCCGAGTGTATGTCTGTCGAGATGCTGCTCAAACGCTTGAAAATTAGAACTGTCCCGTTTTAATTGGGACTTCTGGTCACCCTAGTGTGCCTTTGTACATGCATATGTGTGTGTGTGTGTGTGTGTGTGTGTGTGTGTGTGTTGGTTTGTTTGTGCATGTATGAATGTGTTTGTGTGCACATGTGTGTGTTAAAATGCCAAAGTAACAAGGGCAAAGAGGTGTTATTCAGGAAGGAGCTAATAAGATTGCATTGGCTCCACTGCATCTCAATTTGCAGCATATTTAATCAAAATACATTTCTGACATTACTATAAAGGTCTACATTGTGCACTAAATATGAAAATACCTCAGCACAGCAGAAAACACTGGTACTATGCTTATAAATATATTAGTGCTACAAAGTTAAGTTTAATCTAGACAATGATAATGTTGAAGATTGTCCCTGCCAGATAGTGTGAAATTGTGTGCGTGATCTTTTAATGCTTTACTTTTAAATGTGTGTGGTTTCTGATTCATGTTAATAACTGATAATACAGTAAACTGAGCTTCATATCCAGCTAAACCTCTTCTTAGGTTGCTTAAACTTGGCTGTCTACCAAAACAGATGAAGTAGATTTGTTCTTAAAGTTCGTCTTCAGTTGGCACAGGGGTATGGTGGGGAATGTTTATACTTTTACATATACACTAATCTTTTTTGTGTATTCTTTTTCCCCTCTCAATAGTAAATTACTAATATCATATTTTATTACGTGTAACTGTGTAGTCATCCATTCGGACAGGGTTGCTCAAATCTGACCCACAAATCCAAATTCGGTCCTGGTTTTCTTTCCTCTCAAGTAGGTCATTGAACAATTAGTGCAATTGATTGGCCAGAGTGTCTCTCACACCTGACTCCCAGGTAAAGGGAGGTTGGGAAAACAGTAGCGCTCGGCTCACGAGGACTGTGATTTGAGTAAGCCTGCATTAGGACTTCCCTCTCTCTCCAATGAAGCATAGATTGATGAGATCTCATTGATTCTGTTAAGATCCCTTTAGGTGATTTCTGTTGCTAAAGCATAATTTCTGTTATCTGTATCAGCTATAACATTGTATGCAGTGCTTAATTTGTGCCGGGGCTAGCTGGGGCACAGCCCCGGCAAATGGCAAGAATCCGATTTTGCGCCCCGGCAAATGTCTTACTCGGAATCAGAGCCCCGGGCTCATAAATATCTAAAGTGCGACAACAACGCGTATTTTAACAGACTTAACAGACTTAACAGCCGAGAAACAAATTGTGCTTTCAGAGTGTTCACAGAGACATCAGGAGAACAAGTTACAGCCCTTGAAGGATCTCTTAACCGCTGTTAACACCATAGCAATTTCCAGCGCAGAGTGCGAGAGAGGTTTCTCACAAATGAATCTAATCTGCACGTCAACAAGAGCGTCTTTAAAATCAGCAACCATATCATCGCTCCTGTTTTTAACCCTTGTTGCTCCACCACTGGAAAGTTACCATTAGACCAGAGGGAGGGACAGAAATGCAGTGACACAGAGGTAGGAAAAGGTTTTTTTCCTCCGGGGGGGATGTTTGGGGGAGCCGAGTTGAGCCCCGGCATCTCTTATTTTACAAATTAAGCACTGATTGTACGCATATCATAATATTGATTGATTGATTGATTCCTTCTTGTTCAGCAGAGGCTGACACAAATAAAACCTTTCAAACCCAAACCAGCGTGATACGGACTGCAATTGTTTCATAAAAATAACCAAACCATATCATAGCAATAACAATATCAAACCATAACTTTATTGTTGTCCATAATGGCACCCTTCCTCCTGCAAGCCTTCTCGTGGAGCTGTCCTTATGTGCCATATGTCCTCAGATGTGTTATCCAACTGAGTGCTCAACAGTGCCATCGTCTGAGGGTGTTGCCCCCCTTGTACTCAACACTTTATGAATTATCAAACAGAAACGGAGAACAGAAGTGCTACTAAATAAACAGTGTTGGTCCCGCCATCCTCAGACGAACGGGGCAGTAGTCCGGCCGAATCGCTGGGGCTGCACTTCGCTTGTTAAATGTACTGTGTCTTTACCGTGTCGCGCCTGTTCGGAACAACAAAACCTAATGACCGAAAGCAAATAGCAGCCGCGTGGACTCCACTCCTAATTAGCAGCTTTAGACAAGTACAGAGTGCTCCTCCTTGCACCGGAGCCATCTTGGAATTGGCCATTGATCTTGAGAGAAGCTGTGAGGCTTTTTTTTTTCCTGGCTGCCTGTCCCCGCAATGCAATGCAATGGTGGCATGGGTGGTGGTGTGTGTGTGTGTGTGGTGGAGGTGGTGTGAGTGTAGGAATGCGTGTGTGTGTGTGTGGGGGAAGGTCGCAGGGGGTGCTGGGAGAATAAATTGCCGTTTGTAAATGTCTTGTGTCCTGAAACCAGTAAAGGAGTGCACACCGGGATGAGAAGCACATGTTGCTGGGGGGGCAGGGGGTGCTGAGGGAACAGTAATGAAGTGACACAGATCCTCTCCAGCTCTGCACTGCCCCCTTGCCTGTATGTCCCGTCCAGAGAAAATAATTACTGCAATGGTGGGGGGGGGGGGGTCCTCTCTGTCTTTCCATAATTCCTCCTGGTGAGTTGGTCCCCCCCCTCCGCCACCCTGTCCCGTCCCCCACTCTGCACCCCCCCCGCCCTGCCCTGCCCTGCCCAGGGTGATTGATGGGGAAATAGTTTCCAAATTGCCGTGTCTGTCCTGATGGATGACATCATTTGCGCCGATGTGCTGATCACGTATGACAAATACCTCTTTTTTATTTTTTTGTGGGTTTTTTTTGTTTTGTTTTGTTTTGTTTACAATTGATCAGTTCTGGTTGTAAGCCCCTCTCCCCCCTCCTACCCTAAACTTTGAATGTAATACTTGAGAAAGGAAGATCTTTCCCCCAAACATCCTTCCCCCCCTGCACCCGGTACGCCACCGTCCTCTCTATCCATCTCTCTCTGCAGTCTCCCAGCCATGACAAACACCCAGCAGCAGCTCATTGCTCCTGCTTATAGTCACACCATGAGTAGACTCTCAACATCACACTTACGGTAAATGCATATTAACCATTAGTGGGAACACATACAGTCTAATTCCGCCTATTCGGTTATACGTATTTAATGTTCCACGCCATATTAGCCTTCGTAAGTCACTCTCGACGAGTTGCGTCTACCAAATAAATACGAATAAAATTGGCCCTGGCATGCCGTGGGTTCCAACCGAAACATTTAAGACGTACTGCTATTGTTTCCTTGACAACACTGGCTTCCCAAGCGTCAATCACGCCTTAAAAAAGAGAGTTTTCCAGTTGCATGAATAGATTGCAGGATGTTTCATGCTTAAATAGTTAGTGAAATGGTGTATGTAGAATAGGATGTTTATGTAGAAAACAGGACAACATCTCTGCTGACAACATACTTCTTGTATAAGTATCCCTGCTTACTCCTCATTTAAAAAAAAGAAATAAATAAAAATTACTAACCTTTTCTTTCCCAGTGTTACAGGTATGGTATGCAGCTGCCTGCAACGATGTCTATCACTGTATTACTGCACTGATCTCTTGCGTGAACTATGATTGTTCCGATCATGTATTAATGCACATCTTGTAAGTCGCTCTGGATAAGAGTGTCTGCTAAATGCTTAAAATGTAAAATGTAAATGTAAATGCTGAATTGCTGAAAAGGGCTTTATCTGCTGGGTTTCGCCATAAAAATTGCATTTTTGTCAAATATTCACTGTTGGTTCCTGGGGAAAATTCTATTTCATCTTGGTTTTTTTGTCACCCAGGCTCCACCACATATTCAAACCATCTGACAGGTGGAGGAGAGGGGCTGATTGATGGCAGAATAAAATGCTACAGCCAGACAGTTTATGAGGCAGGGAAATCTGAATATTGAAAGTCCAACCATGTCACTTTCGCCATATTAAGAATTATTTGACAATGCATCCTGTTAGAAACCTGTCATGCAAACACTCAGGCTCTGCGGAGACTTTTCCCTGGAGTCTGGATTATGGTCTGTGGTGCAATGAAGGCGCTATCCCTGAGCTTTATTGCTTCATCCTCTGACCACACCCACCCCTCCCTATCTCATTTATTGGGGGGGCACTCTGGGGGCTTGCTCTGGATCCCCATGGTAATCACCAGTGGTGTTCCTTTACACTGGGTTAATACCTGTCTGCACAGCATGGTCATATATATATATATATATATATATATATATATATATATATATATATATAGTATATAGCAGATTTTTATCCAAAGCGACTTACAGTACTGAATGCATACATTTTACAGTATATGTGGTCCCAGTGGGAATCGAACCCACAATCTAAGCCTTGTCAACGCCACGCTCTACCTACTGAGCCACACAGAACCACCATGTAACACACTTCCTTTGGTTCTTCATCTTAAAGTGCATCCTTTACACTCGAAGTGCACTCGAAGTGCACTCGAAGTGCGCGCTATGCACAATAAGGGCACGCTGTACACTTCAAGTGTGTGCTGTACATTCTACATGGAGGCAGCACACTCACAAGTACTCACTGTGCACCCAAAGTGTGTACTATACCTCTAAGTGCGCACTGTAAACTCTAAGGCCTACATTCAGTCTAACAGACCTTGCTTAAATAAAGGCAAATGCAATTCAATCCGACAACATTTTTATGTAATCCAGATTAAATCACAACAACCTGAAGATCCCCCTAATGCTCGTAAAGGAGTGAAGATTCAGGAAGCAGGAAAAGGCGTGGTCACAAATACGAGCTGCCTGGTCAGGAAAGCAGCAGAGTTTTTTTAAAGGGCAAGAGTTGTTTGCATGTCTGGAACTCCAACAATCCCTGCTGTTTTAATTACATTTACATTTGACATTTTAAGCATTTAGCAGACGCTCTTATCCAGAGCAACTTACAAGATGTGCATTAATACATGGTAAGAAGGGATAATGAATTAAATAAAAATATAACTTCCCCAAGAAAAAAAGTTAAAATAAGGAATAGCATTATAATCGATTAATTAACCGTTTAAGGGATGAAACAACTATTAACTAGTTAGTAATGTAGTTTGTGTGTCCCACGGTTGTCTGTAATATTTGTGGAATATAATATGTGGGAAAGTATTTTATGTAAAAATGAATAGGAGGGAAATAAGCATTGGTAGAGTAAAAGCCACTTCAACTGCTAACAATAGAACATATAATTAAATATGTTATGGGTTACTATTCCATGCAATCAATCATATTACTATTTAAGGTATTGGGTGGAAATATATATTCTGACGTATTTAATGATGATTACGTAGTTCAGCATTTTAGCATATGTCATAAATGCATACGTGCTTGCGCCTGGTTAAAATGGTTAGCATTTACAGTAACTCAGAAGAAGACACAGTTTTAACAATCAACAGTAGCTACAGCAACAGAAAAAAACAATATATCAACCCATTTTTTCAGACTAGGGAAAAGTATTAGTTTGTAATTACACTGTAATTACACAGTAAGTACCGCATCTCTTCTACGTAACACATGGATCGTGGTGTGTCACACTTTAACGCAACGCACTTTCCCCTCATCCCACCCCTAACCCCAAACCGATCCCTAACAATCTAACCCTAAGTGCAAATATAAAGCTGTGCATATGGGCAGCAGCTCCTCTGCTCCAAATCGCAGTGCTCTTAAAAATAAACTGAGAGGAATGCACTTACGGTGAAGGTGCTGGTTCTATAGATACCACACCCTTTCTCTCGCGCCTCTCCATGGCCATGATGTCATCCACCTGACTGAGATGCGTGTGACATCACGGCCCCTCATCTCCTGAAGCGGACTAATGAAAGGGCAGTGTTGAAAAAAAAAAAAAAAAAACGGTCAGAGGGCATTAAAAACAAAAAGCTCTGAAAATCACAAAGATTTTTTTATTTATTTATTTATTTCTGATTTTTCCCCCGTTTTTCTCCCAAAGCCAATTATACCCTCTATTTTATTTTTCCCCACCCTCACGAGTCTTCCTATTGTATTCCTGGCTCTTTCGAGACGGAGATCTTCCACGGACTCCATTAACCTTTTTGGTTTCTTCCCCCCCTCCCCGGAGGCGGACAGCCAAACATTTAGACCATCTGGTAGAAACAGATCCGCGTCTCTGACAAACACACCGCTCCAAAGATTCCTTAGCCACCCGCCAGCCCACAAAGACACTTTTATTGTTGGCTGAATGACGTTTTGCAGATACAAACAGTAGATTCCTTAGCATAACACATTGAATGTTGAACCAGTGACAGGATGACAGGATGTGCTTTCGTTAACAGGAGAGGATTCAGCCACGGCAGCCTGCTTCATTTCCTCCGAATCGGCCATGTGCACCGCCGGCGTGTTCTCCCTCCTCTGAATCGCCTGCGCACGTGGACCGTGTGCGGTGCCTCACTTTTGGCTGGTATGACCTTTGACCTCTCTTGGTTCCCTCAGAAACGCTGCGAGGAAAGAGGTAGCATATCAAAGGCGGGGGGTGGGGTGGGGTGGGGGTGTTGATCTGGCATAATAATCTTAATAAATAAATATCAGAAGAAGAAGATGCCGTTGGGCAAAGCTTTGAACCAGAGGGGGGTCTGACCCATTCGTCCCTAACACGGCTCATGCTCACCAATGACCCCCCCCCTCCTCCCCCCAGCCCCCTCTCTCTCCGAGCCCCAAATCTGAGCCTCTCTCTCTGATGACTAGCGAAATATCAAGTGGCTTTGAGGTTTGATGCTTCAGAGAACACAAACAAGCCGCCATTTCTGGCTTCCTTTCATTCGCGTTTTATATCGATACTCTGATTGATCACATTCGCGTTCATTGTTTTATGTTTCCTGAATAAAAAAAGGACAAAAGAACATTTGAATACACCCATGGAAGAGAAGGAAATCAAATCTGGGGTCAGGGTTTCTGAACCGTGTCCATGGGGGGTGGATGGTGGGGGGCTGAATGAGGTTCTCATGTCAAGATACCCTAACTAACCAAGAACTTTACAGACATTGACGTCAAACGTCCTCCGCATCTAAGACATATATAGAGAAAACGATTGACAAAGATGCCTCCTCACGTGGCAGCAAATAAATCAATCAATAAATAATTAAAGCAAAACTACAAAATCTGTTGCTTTCAGCCTGATAAAAAACAACAACAACAACACTATATTGATGTAATTTTACACAAGTGTTAATTTCAGTCTTGGAAAGAAACTTCTTCCACCCTTCTTGTGTTATAGCTTTCACAGTGATAACAAATCAAAGCCACCCAACTGTTATGAAATTGATGTTATTTTCCTGCCTGGGGAACAAACTTTTAACATTCATTTATATTCATTGCCTTTATTTACCTCAGTTATCTACATGCTATTCTAATAATAAAAAATCTGAACGTTATTAAACTGGTGGTATTTCATACTGTTATATTATTGTTCTGGTGTAGTTGGAACGTGTCAAAGCGAAAGTCGTTCTATGTGAGGGCTTGTAGGGGTGAGCCCCTAGTGCGACCAAATGGGGAATAAGGATCAGGATAACTCCTTATCAATCAGAATGTCACTAAAACACAATAGGGAGCAAGGGGCGTTAACCCGCGACAATCGCTACAGAAAATACATTTTTAAAAACTCCCAGCGTATGACGAAATAACTACCCACAAAAAGGGCGAATAAACGCGGTCCGAGAATGGTACCGGACGATAGTAAAACAAAACAGAAAAATCTAGCGTGTAGCCCAACACCACACGACTCAGTAACTAGGACGACTCCAAGGAACCGGGCAGCTTACCGAAATAAGTGTAGAGCTGCCGGCAAAATAAAAGGACCGCTACGGGGAACAGAGACTGATAGTCTACCTCCTAAAAAGATGATCTCGGAGTGCTACGTGTTTAGCTCCCATAACCGATCCCATCAAACAGGAGGAGAAAACCAGCCAACGACCCACGCAGAGGAAAAAAGAAAGAAAATAATTTGAGTCGCAACAGAAACAAAAAAACAAAGCTGGAATAGAACCCAGACGCCTAAGACGCAGCTCAGGAAAACGAACAGCGAAAATAAGTGCCCTGGGTCTGCCGGTAAGTAACCCCGAACACAGACCAAACAAAATAAGTTAGACTTCCGTAGAAGTGGCGAGAAAGCTAAAGTGAAAATATTTTTCTAAATACTTTCTTTTTAGGACTGACACCGTACCGGCTTCAACGCCAAATGAATAGACACTGAAGCACGGAGTAAGCAGCGAACTGAAGTAGGCAGTGAACACCTGAAAACAATCCGCTGATTAGGTATGGAAATGAGCAGGAACGTAGCCTACTAACGAGGATAGGAAAGGAGTACGCCCACACAGGGCTAAACAGGCACTCAAAGCATGACAGTTCTTGGCCAGTCAGACTCTTGTTTGGATCTGTGCTTCAGTTACAGGCCACAGTGTGCCTCCCTGACGGTGCTGAACTTCTCATTTGGCTTCCTTTGCCCATAGGTTCAAATCAACTTTTATCCTTAACTTTGATTCAGGTTCATGTTTATTATTTACAAAAGGAGTTTGGTAACACTTGCATTTAACTATGTAAGGCAAATGTCGATTGATTCCAGGCTGTGGTTGCCCTCATTAAACAGTGGCTGCCCCCATTAGTTAATTTCTACCTCAATGCAAGAGAATTTGCCTCTCTGTCAGCCTGTGTAATTACATTCTCCATCACATACACGTGCACACAAACACACACAGACACACACAAGGAACACCGCAAGGTGTATACCGCAGGTACAGAATTCTTGACTCCTCCTCCTCTGCAGGATAGCTGCACACGGTTTAAGCCAGTCTCCAAGGTTTCATTACACAAAGCAAAACTTAGCGCCCGCGTTGATTTCAGAACGTGAATATGCATATAATTACATAATGACGGGGGTAATTACCTCCGTAATCTGGGAATTACCATTAACATTTCTATTATGGGGCCAATCGGCGAGGGACTGCTTACTTTACGGGAGGAAATAATTGTGGAACTGGAGCAGTTGCTGACTCTGTGCGCGCAGTTTCACAGGTATTTCCAGTAGTTGCCTCATTCTCTCAGAGCGGGAGCCTCTCATGTGTTGTGTGCGCTCCCTCTGTCAACGCTTCAGCTGTGTCTCCTATCAAACTTACAATGTTCAAATCTAGATGCGCAGTTTAAAATGAATTGTCTACATGAATTTGAATTATTTATTTAATTCTCATTTGATTTTAGAGCATTTTGCCCCCCCCACACGCCCCCCACTGTGGCGTGCATTCTGATGTTTTTAGGTTTTTTTCAGCAGCCATTTTTTTTCACAGTGCTCCACCAAGAGGCAGAGATTTGATACATATTTATGATAAGCCTTATCGCTGGATATTTTCACAAGGGCACTTCTATGCCCTTATTAGCTCATGATTCACTAAATGCAAATCGTGTTCTGTGCCCAATTTCAACAGTGCTGCTTGAATGCATCCTTCATGGCTTCTATCAGGTTGTCTTGCTCAGGGAAAGAGGGCAATACAATGACCCCCCACCCCCTCTCCCTACCTTGCCCCTAGGCAGGCATGGCTGGATTCCTTCTGGGTAAAAGTCGTGGGGGGTTGGGGGTGGTGATGGGGGTGGGAGCCACAGGGGGGTGGTTTGCAGTAGGCGAGATCAAAGCCACGTGCCATGCACCAGTTGGCTCATACAGTACATGTTTACACTGAGCTACTCATCTGTCTCTGACCAGGTGAGCATGCACGCTCTGCCAGGCTTTCACTCAGCACTTAAACATCATAGAAATAATAAACAGTCAATATAAACAGTGAAAGACGGCTTTATCCGCCCCCCTGGGAGACTGCGAGCAATGAGACAAGCCCCCCAAAAACTCAATTACACACAACATTGCAATAAGATTCCGTTACCTAAACATCTGCTTATCTCTCACTCTCTGTCCAGTTGCAGGGACTATCAATCTACCATGGCAAAGAGAGAGAGAGAGAGAGAGAGAGGGGAAGTGTCTATTTGCCTTGGGGAAGGAGGGGGGGGGAGTTCACTCTATCCTGGAAGTAATCAATAACACTTAGCCCTTCAACATGGAGGGGAGTAGTAAACACTTCATGACTGATGTTTATAGAATATAACTACATTGCTCCGGGGAGTTTATTATTGACTTCAGAAAAAAAAAAACAGTTGAACTGCAAAATTAATTTAAGACGAATACAACCTTCAGTTTTTCAACGCCTCCGTGTTATCGGTTAAGGATATGCATCTACCAGAGGGCTCGGCAGGAGGAAGATGAGATTATTATTCATACAAACAGGGCACTTCGTTACCGAAGCTTTGGCCTTCCTGTGCGCTCTCCTTACTGATCGACCACAAAATGCTACAAAAACACTTAGAACAAACACTCAGTGTTTAAGTGTCCCATGTCAGGCTAAAAACAAGTTTTATGTTTTATATACTTTTGAGTCCGAGATAACAAAAAAGCGATGGTTTGCGAAAAGCCAAATCAGATGAACCATATGCAAATGTGGTTGATCTGAGTTTGCTTCTAACAGCTTGGGTGGACAGAACATAAAGTGTTCCAAATGTGTCAGCGTATTGGGAAAAAAACCCTTTTAAAGCAAATTGTATTGAACCATCCAATTACTGAGAACGGCAACGATTGTGCAACAGAAGCGAAAAAGAAAAATGTAAGCATTGGGTTGGCCACGAGAGGAGGTGACAAAAACGTGGCGACGTGAATACAATCAGTTCTATTGTTTGAGCGACTTACACGAGCTATGGTTTAAACCTTGTTATTTTAGCTGGAAAGTGGTACAATGTAAAATCATCCACATTTCTGTCATTGCCTGCCTCAACCGTGGGAACATCTGGCTCATCCCTGTCTTCATTTGGAGGATTTGCACTGCAGTTGCCCTCGCCTGGTTTACACAGCGAATATTTGAGCAGTCGTAATGAATTCATTCCGAAGGAACAATCCAAATGAACTGCTCACATGTTAGGTGAGCTATCGAGGTGCACAGTTACATGGCAAGAATCACTCAATCTGAATAAAACCAGTTTTCACCTGCACAGTGTCTCTTCGTGAGTAATGCAACTACAACATGACTGCGACAGCTTTTGAAGATTTGCACATTGCGATCGCTGCCCGTAGGACAAAACGCAGTGAGCTAGTGGTGCAGCGGCCTGGCCACGAGGCCATGAGACTATGAGACCATGAGTCTGTGAGACTATGAGACCGTGAGACTATGAGACCATGAGTCCGTGAGACTATGAGACCAAGGAACCATGAGAGGAGTGAAGCCTGTGTTTACTCCTCTTAAAACCATTCAGATTCCTCCACACCACATCTTTTTGACACACACATGCGTGCCCAGGCACACACACACACACACACATGCGTGCCCAGCACACACACACACACACACACACACACACACACACACACACACACACACACACACACACACACACACACACACACGTTTGGGGAAAAACATCAAATGAACGCCTTTACGCCCCAACCCCCACCCCTTGCAATCTTCTTTAATTTTGCTGATGAAATCAAAGAGATTAATTTTCCCTTCTCCTCTGAAGCGGAGCGCAGAGGCACTGAGTGTGTAAGGAAAATCAATCTGGTCTTAAGTGACAGATCAAACTCGACGGGAGGGGTTTGCTTTATGGTAACCGCGTCTTCATTACGCCCAATGAATGCATCTGCGACGGGAAAATAACGGTCACAGGGTGAAAGGGTTTTTTTTCTTCTGGTTTGTGTGGTGTTTTTCTTTGTCTCTGTCAGCGTTTCCGATGCGTGTTAATTTAGTGTCTATGTCGAGCCAATATGACGATCTGTGTTAGCAACTGCATTATATTCAATTTTAGGAAAAGAGATTTTCATCATATATATATACATATATACACACACACACAGGTAACTGCTCAAATTAAGGAAACATTTGGGTAAATGAGGGATACAAAGTATATTGAAAGCAGGTGCTTCCACACAGCTGTGGTTCCTGAGTTGATTAAGCAATTAACATAGCCATGTATAAAACTGCTGTGTAGGCCCAGTTGCCCATTGTTTTGGCTATGAAAGAGGGATATGTTTAACAGAAGCTTCAGTGACAAAGACTGCTCAACTTGTGGATGTTTCATGAGGAACAGTGAAACATGTTTTTATTTATTTTGCCCGTTTTTTATTTATTAATGCACTGATGATTATCTATGGGTCATTAATATATTGATGTACAGTACGTTTGGGTAGGACATTGTAGGAATTGTATTTACTGGTAGCTTTCGGCAATGTTGCCTCGTCCCCCCCGTCCCCCCCCATTTCCCCCCCAAAATATGTTTCTGGTTACAGCCCTGGTTGGCATGGAAGTTTGATGGAAAGGCATAATCAACTAGGGGCTGCTGTGGTGCATACATGCAAAAGTGCATACTCCTCTGCCGTGATGTCCGTACATTGGTTTGAGCTAAACAGACGAGCGACTTTGAATCAGTTGACTGCAAATATCAATCTAGGGTGTGAGCAGGCACTTTCATCCAGAACAGTCTGTTGAGAACTTCACAGAGAGGGAAACTATGGTTAGGTCGCATTAAAACCATAAAAAAGCATGTTTGTGGTACAAGGAACACAGGCAGTGGTCTACTGAGCAGTGGGGAAAAGTCATATGATCATATGAGTCGTCCTTAGCCCTGTTCTCAACAAGCGGACGAGTGCGTGTGTGGCGCAGGCCAAAAGAAACCTACAGCCCAAGTGCTCGTTTCCCAAAGTGAAGGGTTCTGGCGGTTTAGGGCAAGATAAACGCCAATAATTATTGGCATAATTGTGGAAAGTGATATCTTTAGTTTTTTATTTATTTGCTTGTAACCATCTCCTGACTTGTGAAGGTCAATAACCCTTTGCCCTGTTTCTTCTCAGAGCTCTTTGCTTTTGCCCATGGTGATGGAGCTGCCAGAACCCTTCACTTACTCATACCTGTGTATGGAGATATATATCGCTTTTTGAAGCTCACAACGTCCAGACACGTTTTTGTTCAGACTGGGTTTTTCTGTATTTTATAGCAGAAACATATTGGTAATTAATATTGACATTGATATAAAACACATTTGTAGACTCCTTTTTAATTGCGATTTAGTCCTTTTTCATTTGATGTTTCCATTATTTTCTATATCCCCTGTATATACACACACAGACACACATACAGTATACAGTATATGTGTGTGTGTGTGTGTGTATGTGTGTTTGTGATATTAGGCCTATCATATCTACTGTACTATCACTATTTCTATTAACGCTGGCTCTACTACTACCACTGCTGTTGCCACTAGTAATTATAATTATAATAATAGACCTTAATGGCATCATCATTCACATTATGATCATTATTATTGTTTCTGTGATTGCCACAGTTGTAGAATACACCAATTGTAAATAATTAATATAATGCTGTAATAATAAAGATTTATCCCCAAACTGAACTGTGTGAAAAAGAGCGGTTTTACAACTGTTACAGCTTTTAAAAATGTAACGAGTGTAAACCCTGTGTAAGAGTTTAAGTATGAGGAATTTCACTGAAACTAAAGCAAATGTTTGTACTCGCAATGTCTAAGGACTTACAAAACTTTCCAGCAAAAAAAACCACACAAAAAAAAACTGCGAATTTATTTGTCATTTTCATTGTAAGTTCAGATTGTCAAGTCTTTTTTGGGGGGGGTGGGGGGGGGGACCAGTGTACGGATGGGGATGAAGACCAGCCTTGACGAGCCTGCAGAGAGAGATTAGCCTGAGGGCAGAACGCTGCCTGCTCACTGCCATCATTAGGGACAATGACAGGTCTGAGGAGATGACATAAAATAACTGCTCTTTCAAATGATGGCGGGGTTCTTCTCTCCTCAATTACACATGAATCGAATCAACATCAGACATCCCCGGCATTCACATGCATGCACACTCACACACACACACACACACACACACACATGCACACATGCACGCACACGCACACACACGCACGCATGCACGTGTGCACAGGCATACACAGACACACATGTATGCACATACATGTATGCGTACGCACATGTATATATGCACAACACACACACACACACACACACACACATACACACAGACTGAAAGTGGAAGGAAAAGAATAAGTATTTATAATAAATAAAATCTTGAATCTTTGTATGAGCAATCCTTACGCAGTGCAATCTTACAGCAGCGCCCAGGCCTCATATTTTAAACCGATTGTGGAGGTAAATGATTTCGGGAAGATATTTCAGAATGAAATCTATCCGTCAAAATCTGTCAATAGAAAACGATCATTTTAAATGTTGAATTGAAAACATGTAGAAATGAATAATGACGACTCTGGCGCTCTCTATGTTTCGACGTGCTCTATTGTACTGTACCATCTGCTCAAGTGTTCTTTATTTATCCTTTCTTCCGGAGATGTCTTCGGAAGTGTAAAAACTCACCAACGTATTAACCTTTTTGTGTGCTCTGTTGTGTACTTCAAGGTTACGTGATTTGCCTCCTTAAATAAAAAATGAAAGAAGACATGGAAACCCCAACCCGTTTTCAAATGTAAGATCTTTTCTTTTCTTGGGTACAAAAATTATTATTTGGGAAAAGCAAAAGAAGAGGCAAATCATGCTGTGCACACTTTTGTCAGCAGAATCCGAAACACCCAAACGTATAAACAAGAAAAAATAACTCCAAAAAGGATACAGGCCAGGATATATTCTGCCATCAGCAAGAGCTCTTACGCTGTGTGTGTGTGTGTGTGTGTGTGTGTGTGTCTGTATATACATTCCCCTTCAACCCTTCACCACAGCTACACCACAGCTCATTACCCTAATGAGGATAATATCCACCAATAAGGGTGGAGCACCAGGGTGCGGGTGACTCTCGCATTAGAATATTCATGCCGCTTGTGGTTCGGAGAAGGAGAGAGAGAAATGCAGAATGAGAGTGGGCTCAGAGACGGTGTAAGGGAGAATAGGTGTGAGGGAGAGTGCCGTGCAGTGTGTGGAACACAGCTCCAAACCCCTTCTGACTAACGGGACACGAGAGCCACAGTGTGGAGTGTGTTTTTGTCATTTTTTTCTCCTTGGGTCAATACTTTTCACATACAACCCGCCCTCCCCTTTCCACACACACACACAAACACACACATGCACACACACACACACACACACACACACACACACACGCGTGCGCGCGTGCACACACTGTGGCGCTGCCAAAATTCGTCTTCATTCACACAGCATTTATTTCCAATCAAAGTCAACACATCATGTCATCCATGACTTCTGGGCTAGCGGCGACTGTATCTCTCCAATCATTAGAAAACTACACGGAGTCACCATGGGATTTCTACCTTGTCTGTTTCCTCTCCACTGAAATAAAAAAAAGGAGAAAGGAAAAGAAAAGAAAGAAAGAAACTTTTTTTTTTTTTTTTTTTTTTTTTGTTAAAAAGTATTAAGTCTCCCAGGAAAGTGGTGACAGCTTGAGGCCATTACTGGAGGAAGTGACAGAAGTATCAGTGCGACTGGCTCTCATTACCATTCCGGCTGCTCTCTCTTTCTCTTCTGCGTATTGATGTACTGCACTTTCCCCCCCCCACTCCTCGCCCCCCCACCACCACAACCAGTCATGATTTATTAACTGTTACTACCACAAGTGTCATCTCATCAACCCAAAGTGGAGCTGCAGGCCGTGCGTTCACACTAACTCCAGGGGCTGTAATAGGAGGGCTTTTTTCGGGGGGGTGGGGGTGGGGGGGGTAGTTGCTGCTGTTGCTTCAGTATTGCGCCCTGCCTCGTCACATCGTACGTGGACAGGTCTAACATTTTCTCTTTTACGCCGATGTACGCCTGTGCCTATGTTGACCATCCCTCGCAGTAAACGCAGTGTTGAGTGCAGTGGGACGGGATTGTGGTGTCCTTACTGCGGGGCGCGCCCCTGTTTAGGTGCGCCCTCCTGATCCGATCAGTTGTCTGAGCAGGCTCGCGTTGCTCCTATGCGGGTCGATTGCACGCATCACAAAACACTTAATTAAAAAACCATCAGTGTGAAATACCAGCCCGTGAGTGCAAGCGATAGATGCTGACAGACATGTTTAAAAGCCCAGGCCGAGATAGGTGCATGTCCCTGCATGCATTGCAAGGGGGTTGTTAAAAAGCCTTTTTCCAAACTGGGTATGCAGATGATCAGTGATATTAAACAGCTAATCGGCAAAAGCCAATCACCGCCCCCGATGGCACTCCTGGCCAGAGCCGACTCTGGCACGGCCAGTGGGATCGAACCCCGGTCGCCGTGGCCAGCGTCGAACGTTGTAACCACTGGACCACACGGGAGGCCCCATTTTATTTTTTATCTGTTTCTTTTTCCTGTTTTTATCTCCCAATTTAGTGGCCAATTATACGATCTATTTTATTTTGATTTGCCCTCCCCACACAAACTCGCCAGGAGGTGAAACACTCATAGTGCAATTAATGAACTGAGTAGAACCAGGTGTGGTCTGCCTTCTCAAACATCAGTTATCCAGCTGCAAAATATCATAGAAACTGCATGCACAGTTAAGCATTATCCTTTGACTGGCTGTAGGTAGCAAACTACTTCTAATTTCCTTAATGCACATTTAGACCAATTATTTTACATATTCCCAAATTGTCAACTTTGTGAATACTTTAAGGTCTAGAGACTAACTAAACTTATTTTTATGTACACAATGCTAATTTCCATTAGGGGTGTCACACAAAATCATGAATCAACATTTTCAAATCTACACTAATGGAAACCTAGCTACTGTAGCTCTGCAAGTTTCCTCAATGGGCATTTTCAATACCCCGACAAGGGGGTGTTTCAAATCCCCTATTTCTGCTAGCTTAGTTTCCACCAATCTAAGGGATTCAAAACACTGTTTCTTAACAGTATATGTGCATAAACTGTATAAAAAAATGTGGACAAGCCAGTGTAGTCCTTCCTAATAAAATATTGAATCTGTCTTTAAGATCTGTCTCCCTCATCTCTCAAAACAGCTGCAATAACTCCTATACTCAAGAAACCTGGTGCAGACCTCAACAATATGAATAATTTTCGTCCTATTTCAAATTTACCATTTCTCTCCAAGATACTTGAAAAAGCAGTTTCAGCCCAGGTATATGCCCACTTGACCAACAACAACCTGTTTGAGCAATTCCAGTCTGGTTTTCGCTCTTTTCACAGTACTGAGACAGCTATGGTGAAAATCACAAATGATCTATTAATGGCAGCTCATTCTGGGCTCTTAACCATACTTGTGCTTCTAGATCTGTCTGCAGCCTTTGACACCATCTCACATAACATCTTCCTAGATAGATTAGCCTCCATTGGAATCACTGGCACCCCCCATGACTGGTTTACATCATACCTCTCTGGCCGCACTCAGTTTGTCCAGTTCAAAAATCTAAGATCACAGCCCACTCCAGTCACCACCGGTGTTCCCCAGGGATCTGTTTTGGGCCCCTTCCTATTCATAATTTACCTCCTACCCCTTGGCAATATTTTCAGGAAATTTGGACTTAAATTTCACTGCTACGCAGATGACACCCAGCTCTACCTATCCACTAAGCCAAATTGTGCCCTCCCACCCATTTCCCTCTCCTACTGTTTGCTGGAAATCAAATCCTGGTTCTCAATCAACTTCCTAAAACTTAACAGTGATAAAACAGAGGTTCTCCTCGTTGGCACTAAATCCACCTTTGCTAAACCTCACAGATTCTCCCTTACCATTGACAATTCCACAGTTTCCCCTTCCCCTCAGGTTAAGAGTCTGGGTGTCATCCTGGACAGCACATTATCTTTTGAATCACACATCAACAATGTCACTCGGTCTGCATACTGTCAGCTACGCAACATACATCGTCTCCGTCCATCACTTACACCTACCAGCACCGCCATTCTTGTCCACGCCCTGGTCACATCCCGTATAGACTACTGCAACGCCATCCTCTTTGGCCTTCCACACAACTGGTCCAGAACTCAGCTGCACGTATCATTACCAGAACTCCTTCCACTGACCATATCACTCCAATTCTCCAACAACTTCATTGGCTCCCCATTAAATTCCGTATTCATTTTAAAATTCTCCTTCTTACCTTTAAAGCTCTCCATAACCTAGCACCTTCATATCTCTCTGAACTCCTTCTTACATACACTCCCTCCCTCACTTACATACAGATCCTCCTCTGCCAGCTAACTTGTCACACCTTCTGCCCGCTTGACCACTATGGGATCTAGAGCCTTCAGCCGTTCTGCACCCTGCCTCTGGAACTCTCTGCCACCAAACATTCGAAATATTGACTCTCTCCACTTTCAAATCCAGTCTCAAAACACACCTCTTCACTTTGGCATATTTGGTTTGACCTGTTGTATATTGTTTTTTATCTGTTATATCTGATTTTGCTTTGTTGATTTTATGTTTTGATATGTTGTTTTAACTATGTCTTGTAAGGTGTCCTTGAGAGCCTTGAAAGGCGCCCATAAATAAAATGTATTATTATTATTAAGACTTCCAGCTACCAAAGCCTTCTGACAATCTCTACTGTTCACATCTAAGGCAGTGAAAATGCTGTTAAATAACAATGAATAAAAGGACTTTGTTCAAAGGGAAACTGAATGTTCCTCTTTCAGTAAATGGGCCATATGTATTATTATTATTAATAATAATAATAATAATAATAATTCTACTACTGCTAATAATGTGATAATTATTGTAAAAAAATATGAGAGATGTGTGTGCTTTAATGTTTTAACCACAATATACAATACAACAAAAAAATAAATTAAGGATGCTGAGAGAGAGAGATAGAGAGAGAGAGAGAGAAAGAGAGAGAGAGAGAGGTGTAAAAGTGCTGTAAGCTGACTTTAGTCTAAAAAGACTTCAGTCTTGGAATGGTGCAGCTGTAGTGATTGTAGTTATCCCCCCACCCACCCCCATTTTGAATAAAAGTATGAGTGGAAAAATGCAGATGCAACAAAAGACAGATGAATTTGAAAGATAAATAAATGATAACTGAAAGAAAATGTTTAGTTCAGGGCCACCACATGAAGTGGGAGGGTTTGGATGCATGTCTCGATTTCTGTTTCATTGTTCCTCACAGACAGCCAGAGATCTCCAGTGAGAGTATTCTGAGAACAATGATTACTGCTGCAGAGAGAGACCCCCGTATCCTCCTCTTGCCTGATGGTTGAAGCTAACCAGAGAAGGGCTTGGTTAGCCCTTGGATGTCAGACCTACAGGGACAGCCAGGTTGCTGCTGTAAGTGGTTGGCCAGTGGGAGGCAGTCTTCTTGGCAAAGGGGTGTTGTTAAGTCCAAGGTGAATACTGAGTGCATGGCATACCACAGCCTCTTGACTCATTCTACATTACCATACTTCTCAAACTTGTGTTTAATGGCAACATGGACACACACTGTATGCATATACAAGCACTGAGTTCCTATAATATTGCAAAATTTAAGTCATACTGCTGCATGATACAATTCAAAGTTAGGGCTAAATATATATATGGGTGAAATGTATGCTAGAGTTCATTGTCTGTACCTGGCCTGAAGAGTTAAACTTACAATGACTTTTGAAGAAGATTCTTATGTCAGCTTTTCTTTTCACGTTAGCTAGATTGAACAGAAAAAATGGTGTTAGTTCAGCTAGCTAGCTAGCTACTGACTAGCTAACACTTACTGAACATGTACTGATTAAGTAACTAAGTTAGATAACAAGCACATGTGTAACACACTTGACACACAGGTGGTTTGAAGTATGGGGTGTGGGGGGTATTCACAACCTTTAACAATCTGAAACAATATGAGGCAGACAGACACTGTAAATGCAGCTCACACTAAATCAACACGTTTTATGAATGGCATGCCTAGCTTGCTAGCTTGAGCTCCATGTCTTTCTAGCCAGCTTGCTAGTTAGCTACACTGATTAATGGTAGCTAATTTACCTCTGATATTTTACAAATTCCACAAACTGAACGGAATTAATACACACATATTGTTCACAGGTGGTTTTACTTTGAAACCGTCACTTAACTGACCCTGGATCAGTGGCTAGTGGCAATTTCAATGATTAAGACCCTAGACTGTACCCAGTGCAGTGCCTGCCTGTGGTTATTCATTTATCATCATTCTGATATTAATAACCATAGATATAGAACACTAGATATGCTCAAATAACTCCTATGTGTTGTATCTAGTGTTCTATATCTATGGTAATAACTGCTTTGTGCACATTTATAATAACTGTTCTAACGTTATGGAAAAAAAGTAAGTGCCAGTATATACTAGCTACCATGTCCACATGTACAGGCTAGTAAAGGCTTTTTTAATTTATTGTGACTTAAATTGGGAGGGAGGAAGCAGATTGAGCATTTTCAGGCATAGGGGTGTCTGGTGATGCCTATGAGGCCATTTTGTAGATCCAAGAAAAGCCATGGACATCTAGTTACAGTAACCAATGTTTTTTTGTTTTTTTTGTTGTTGACTTTTTTTGAAAGTGGTAGCACTCAAACTGTGTTCTGTGCATGATGAACCCCCGCCCAAGATCTCTTCTCTGGACAGGAGGCCACTCTGCTCACTCCACCTGCACTCAAACCTCTTTAAAACAAAAATGTATTGCCAATTATAATAAGTCATTAAATCTACTTACTCTCGTAGTAATGGAGAGGGAAAAATGGTTTCAAAAGCTCTTACTATATTGTTATATGTGATAGATTACCAAGTGATTCATTAAAATTTAACCTTGGCAACTTAAAATATTTTATTGAGTCCAATTAAAATTGTTGCCCAGCCCTACCACAGACACAGAGAGGAGGCGTTATTGTTAGCATTTGGAAAATTCGTTGACTTAGTGAAAAATAAAGTTGAAAAAAAAATAAAAAATAAAAATAATAATAATAATTAAAAAAGCTAAAATGTTTATGTTGACCTGAAGGCAGAGTGTTTTTTTCTGGTGGAAGAAAAGGAAAGTAAAAACAGATGGAAGTACCCATTTGACCGGAGGAGAATTATCGAGCTCTGCTTGTCTTAGCAATTTTCTAAAGTTTATTTGGTACCGATCCAAAGCAAGGAGAAACAAATGAGACCCAAGGAGTCCACAAAATTCAAGTATTAGACAGAAGAAAAGAAAACTGTCCATTTAAAAAAAAATAGCCCAAAGGAATTGTGTTGCCTCTCCTTGCGAGTGATTCTGACAAATGAGAAGTGCGGGCCAGAGGACTTAAGAAAGGCATTAATGCGTGGAGCGTCTGACCACAGTGACGCATGCTCCTTCAGATGAGACGTTGAAGCAAGGTACAGTCAAAGATAGGACATTAAACCATTATCGTAAACAGAGGGGGTGTTCCCCAGTGTCCCGCTCTAATTCCCAACTGGGATCTCTGTCAAACCAGTCACCTAATCACCCCCCCCCCCCCCCTTACCTGGTAAATAAATCCCTCCTGCTGCACCTCAGTTGATAGATGAGCGGTGAGCCTTCTGTTTCAAAAGATGCAAGACAACAAGCTATAAGTTCCACTAAAGACGTATCACGGAAGAAACAAAAAACAAGAAGAGAGAGACAGGGCAGCCTGTAAGCCAGTAAAATAAGCATCAAGCTGAAAAGTGGCGCAGATACGGCAAAAGCATGCCTTGGTTACCAAAATCATTCTCATAATGTAGACATCGCCAGTCACCAGATCTGTACCTCTTCAATCATTTGCCAATGTGACACAAATGCAACAGAGGGCTGGCTGACTGTCTGGGTTGAGCACAACGTGTGGTCGGTGGTAAGTTGTTCTTTCACCTTGTCCAATCAGACAAGTCAAACATTTCATTCTGCCTTTTCATGTTTTTGTGGTTTACATCCAGTTCAGCGTCTCCACTGCACGGATATGGTGTTTGGGACTTATCGGCACACAGAGTTCGAAGGCTCAATACAACGTAACATGACGACGTTACATTCTACCGTGTACATCACACAGATATTGTTCTTGCAACCCCGCCTGAAAGCTGGACAAATGTGGGTTAAGAGGCCTCCCGAATGGCCGCTGCCAGGCCAGTCTAGAGGCGGCAAAGATAAATATGAAGCATGCCGCAAAAGATAATTTGAGGATAGTCGGATTTCCCCTGAATCTGCCAGGATGAAAAAAACAAAACCCTGGATCCTAGATCCAAGCCGACAGCTGTTTGTGCCATGGTCGCCAGGGCTGGCCTCTGAGGAAGAAATTTAGAACTTAATTCAATATAATTTTTCTAGCTTCTAAAGCAGAAACAATGTGGAAGAACTTATGTCACGACCCCCTAAAATGTATATTTATTTTTAAGGGAAGTGCGTATTTTTGTGCTCGGGTGAAGTTTTTGCAGGTCAGGAGACAGGATTAACGTTAGCGGCAAAGAATGCATGAAAACTGCTGATTCAAATGTTGTAATATTAGGTTCATGTTTTTGCTGGCCATCTGATAAAAGTGCACACCCACTGCTATAGCCCCTGTTCATGATTGTTTTGAAAGCTCATGTATCATATATTGCTGAATTAGTTGGTAGCTGTTAGTAACCATTAGCATTATAGCGATGGGGGTCTTCTGATAGCGGGGGGATATCAGATCATTGATATCATCATTCATTATAATGGCCAATTACCTGCTAGGAGACCTCTCTCAACTAATAAAAACATGTCAACATAAACAATTGGTTGATAATGTAAAGGGGTGGGCTTTAGGGATATTTTTTGTTTAACAGGAACATTTCTTCTCCACCTATTATGCTAGCTACTAAAAGGCTAACGTTAGTAGATTTATAAGTGGCCGATGTCCATAGCTAAGTAGCTAGCTACCTAAATAGCATGAGAAATAGTCATCCCAAGAAACGTAATGTAACTTTACTTATTTAGTTTTTTTGGGGGGTCCCTCCTGCATTCGAAGCTGCTCTGTAGGAAATAAATCCTGTGTGCTTGTGGAGCCATCAATGATAAGTTTCCTCAATCTCAGTTTCTTCTACGCCATTACTATAAACTATATTAATATTTATACTATTAATTATTTTTATTTTTATTAAGAAAAAGGTGTCTTGAATTCGTCAAACTACATCTGAACTACAATTGGAACCGTGTATTGTGGCTGAATCAAACATTTTGGACATGCACATCAGAATTATGTTTGGAGTCCAATGAATGCAAGTAATTTTGAAAGTCACCTCATGCCTACGGTGAAACATGGTGGTGGATCTTTAATGCTTGGGGGTTGTTTGCATCGACAGGGCCTGGGGCCCTTCTTAAAATAGATGGAACCATGAACTCCAACATGTACCAAGACACATGTACCAAGACCTTTTCTCTGAGCATTTGTATTAGCATAAAATAAAAATGTTTTCCCATTTTTGAGCATACAGCTCATTACCTGTATTTTTTATTTATACAGCCTTCTTTGCTCATCTTCATCACAGGTGGAGCCTACTGTACATATACACACATACACATACAGTATGTATGTGTACACAAAAGGGCCACAGACACAGACAGCCTCGGTGATAGAATTTAACCTCCACTTGGAAGGACATTTCTGAACACGACCGTTCCACTTCCTGGTGTCATGTTTCACCTGCAATTAACCAATCTCACCCACCGGGGAGAAGCCCTTGGTCACCATGTGCTGACTACACTGCCAGTTGCCCAAGACCTCGGATCTCTTGACCAGTGAGGCTGAAGGGATCAAACAAATATTAAAAAGGGACAGCAGAATCATCACATTAGTTTCTGGCGAACTCTAAGGACAGAGGACATTGTGTGACTCTGCTGTTGTGTGTGCATACCTGTGTGATTGCAGATAAACAATATAGACACACCCACACACACCTGCCAATTAACCATTGCTCAACTGTTGATGGAAAATGAGGAAGAAGCTCAATTCAAAATCACTTCAGTCTGTTTAAAGTGTGCTTCAGTCAGAGAACATATCCAATAATGAAAATGTTGAAATAACACAATAATAACAATTATTGTTTTTAAGGAGGAAGGCAAGAGCAAAAACGTTTTGTGCGATTAACTGTCGATGGCCGTGCTATTTGTATATGGCGACTGGAATAAAGTTCTTGACTGGAACTCAATTGTGAGTGTTCTTGCAGACACCTCTCTGTGACAGTGACTTTGCCTGTTTTAGGTTGTTCTTCTGAAGGGTCCTTCATAGGATGTTTCTGTCACTGTCTTGCATAAAATGTTATGAAACACTGATGTCATTATTGCTATGCAAATGACTCAATACGTCCAGGACAACCTCAAACGTATGCCACAAGACCCCGCATTGTACTCTGGCTCAGCCATGGAACAGGCCATTCAAACCCCTCTCTCTTTGCTGGCGCAAAGGGTAGTGATAACGTGGTGCTTCTTTAAACCAGGAACATACCGATATATCATCTATAAAAGTTGTACGGTGCATCTAATGATATTTTAATGATATATAGTGGGTTGATTACAAAAATCTGGTGAACCTGCCCTTTAAAACAAACGGAAGACAGCAGAAGGATTTGCACATACTAACTCGCTTTTATTAATACATACAGAACTGCATGCTACAGATACTGTACAGCATAAACATTTATTCATTACAAAAAACATGGTTTTCGGGAACCATTAAAAATGAACGAAAAAACAAAAAACAAACAAAAAAAAAAAAAGAAAAAAAGAAAAAAATTGAAAAAAAAAGAGTAAGAGCATAAAATCGAACAGGAACATCATCACAGCCGTTAGGAAACATTCAAACTATTCATCATTAGCATCTTAATAAACCAGAGAAAAATTGACAGTTTACAGTCGCGTCATGTCAACTACAATGGCACCGAATGGATGATTTTCTTGTTTTTTTTTTTTTTTTTTTTTTTTTTTTTACAGCTTCTTGCAACATCAACATGCCTATTTTTTGCTACCTACCTATATGTAGTAGTGTACTTAAAAGTGGCAGTTTGTGTTTTTTTATTCATTTTTTTATTTTTTTGCATTTAACTTTTTTTTTTTTATGAACCTCCTAATATACAGAGTTTGGCCCGAGTGGGATTATACAGTACAACGTCCGTCGTTTGTTCAGTTTAGATTTAATATTTGACAATCTGCTACCAAACACATTTGTTATAGCAACATTTATACTACATACATAGCAATCTATGTAACGTCACAGCAAAATATGGTTTAAAAAAAAACGAACAAAAAAAAACCTACAGCGTTAAGGAGGGGAGAAGGAAATTATCACAAATTTTGGCACGGAAATCTGTACACAATTCTACAGTCCGGAAGAGATAAGACTGTGCATTAAAAAAAGAAGGGCTTTAGATATTTTTCCCCACTACTGAAGACACTGTCCCCTACACGCTTTCAAGTTTTTTATTTTTTATTTTGTATAATGGCTTATAGTCGTGTTTCTTGAAGTATTGTTGTGCACATATCTGTTCTTAAAAAGCATCTGCACTGTTCATTTGGTGGAATCCAGGTTTCGTTGAGGAAAAAACAAACAAAAAACAAAACAAAAAACAAAACAAAAAAAAAAATTACAACAAAACTTCAAAACTCCTTGTAAAAATGGATCATTTTCATATATATATAAGTTGCTTACGCTAAGGAAAAAATATTTATACAATGTATTAAGAAAAGAAAATATTTAAAAAGGGACAACATACAAGATACAACAAGCAATTTCTAAAGCAATAAATACTACTGGTCCTAGCGTTGTGACTTGTTGAATTGAACAACCCCCCACCCTCCCACCCCCGCCCCATGCCCTGCCCCACCTCAAGACAACCCGCACCCCCCCAACCCCCTCCCTCCCAATAAACAACAAAATAAAATTTAAAAATGTAAAAGACAACGCCATGGAACGATGCATATTAACACAGTTTCCCCCCCAAATATTTCTGTACATTTAAACAATAACAAGTAACATCACAATTAAAGTTGTTCCGCACAGTTGAAGAGGTGGCACTGATTTCCACATGCCCTCTGTATCTGAACTGATGGAAAATGATTGGTTCGCAAGCTCGTATTTAATACAAATAATAAAGAACCACAAACTCTTTTGGAAAGGGCTAACGCAATTCATCAATTATCTCCTAAACCTTGGCTTTTTTTTCTTCTTCCATTTATCCTTTTTTTGTAATTTCCTCGTCTTTTGAACGCATCTATGTGGAACTACATAACCATTACAAGTTTTCTGTTTCATTGTTAAACACTAAAAAGACTCAAAATGGTTGTTGATAAAAATTTTGGCAGATTCACAAAGCTTATAATCTACAATTCATTGTACTTTACTATTTTTTTTTTTTTTTTTTTTCTTTTCTTTTAATATTTAAGTGTGTTTTTTTTTCCCGAGATAATGATGGGTCAAATATTGACCAATGAACTTGGTTTAACAAACTAAATTTTTCAAAAAAAAAAAAAAAAGGAAAAAGACAAAACAAACAGGAAAAAAACCAAAAAAAAAAAAACCGAAACCTAAAAAAAATATATATTAATAAAAAGCCCAACAACAAATACCTATAAGAGACAGGCTGAGACTAGCAGGAGCTAAAAAGGGCTACTCTATTCTATAGACTTGGTTACGAGCGAGAGAGGTTGGGGTAGCAGAGAGTGGGTGTGGCACAGGGTTGGCGAGGGCCTGGCCAGCGTGGAGGAGGACCCCGCCTGTCGGGGGGAGATGTTGGAGCGCTCCAGCGGCCCGTTCTGGGCTCCGGGTTTGCTGACCGCTGCCGCCGCCGCGGTTTCCAGCAGGACTAAAGATGTGGGCATGGAGAGGTGGGCGGCCAGGGGGGGCGCTTTCATAGTCAGTGAGAGTGGCTGCATTTGATCTGGCTGCGGTTTGGAGTCTTTCAGGGGGGAGCCGATGAGAGAGGGGGAGGAAGGGGGGGAGTCTAACAAGCTTCCGTCCGAAGAGGGGGGGCTGGCACAACTGCCTTCACCTTGAATGTAGCGGATGCACTTTTTTTTTCTCCTAGAAAAAAAAAAAAAAAAAAAAAAGAGGGGAGAAAAAAAAAGAATGAAATCTTTCAACAAATGGAAGAGAAAAAAAAAACCCGGAAACATTTGTTCCGTGAACAAGGGGAGGACACCGTACAGACAGGGTGGTTGGCTCAATGACTATCAGGCTGTGTGACTCCCATATTGTGATGTGCTGGATGTGACATCTATTGTCATACCCAAACAGGATCAGCTGGGATCCATTAATTATACCTTCATCTTAAATTCACAACCTTTTCTTGGTGTTACCCCCCCTGCCCTTTTACATAACATCCCCGATCTTTATGCTGTGATGTTTCTGCCAAATGTAGTGGGGGGAGTGGTGAATTTAAGATTGTGTCAATGTTTGTCTGTGTAACTGTAAGAGATAGGTTGCGCCAACAAACTCGGACACACCACTGTTACATGGGTACAGGGCAGGGAAGAAGGAATGGAAGAACGAATGAACAAACGAGAGAGAGAGAGACAGACAGACAGACAGACAGACAGAAAGAGAAAGGGTTTAAAAGGTTGCTTCACACTGAGGAGGTAGAGGTGGGGCTGGGGGGGGTAGGTTCTGTGGAACTGTGAATTAATTTAGTCCTTTAGCAGGCCGCCCCAGGTCAGCAGAAAACCTACACAAATCAGGTGAGCGCACCCCAGGTTTGAGGGGAGAACAAACACTCCAAATTCATCAGTAGAAGCTGAGGTGAACGGAGAGATTTAGAGGAAACAAATCACAGCTCATTCTCCTCCTCCTTTACAAAAAAATACAAATACAAATAAAAAAAATCTTTCTTCCCCCGGTTATTTCCTTTTCCCCCCCCGGTTTCTTTGGGGAATCCGGATGCGCAGGTTAGCAGAACCGCACCGCGCAGCAACCTGCCTCACAGACATGTCTGCTGCACTGTGTGCGGGTCAGGGCCGGGGCGGCCATGTTTGCATTTCCGCTGGTTTTCTCCCCAGCCAGGTCAAAGACCCCTCCCTCGTCTGGTACGCCTACAGCCAGAGGAGCGCGACGGAGGGTGAATCTCACCGACCTCGGAAACACCGGAGCGCAGCGATCACTGGGCGTGGGGGGCATCGGTCTCTCTGAGGGGGCTAAAGGCTCAGTGCGTTGGGGGTGTCTGGATGGGGTGGCAAGAGGGAGCACACCCCCACCCCCAGCCCCCCACCACCCTGACCCCCTACAGCTCCTCTCCATGAGGTGGCTGCCTGCCCGAGGCCTGAATTCAGCTGGGCTCAAGAACAAACAAAACGGAAAGATTCAACATTTAACTCAGGCAATGCGCTGTTCACAGAGAAAGAGAGAGAGAGGTGGAAAGGAAGAGAAGGAAAGAAAGAAAGAAAGAGGTGGAAAGGGAGAGAAAGAAATAAAGAAAGCAGAGAGGGAGAGAGAAAAAGAAAGAATAAAGAGGACAGAGAAAGAGAGAATGAGTGTGAGTGGGAAAGGAATTTCTGGCTTGGTTGAGTGAGTCCCTGCGTGTGCATTTTGTTGACTATTGAAAGGCAGCAACTCTGTACAGTGGTTAAAAAGCACGACGGATGTTTGGGGGGGGAGAGAACAAAACAAGGGGGACGGTTTGTAGCGAGGCGCAAAAACATCAGGTGCTATGATCTGTGCCATGTGGGTAAGGTACGTTTCTTAAGTCATACCCCTGCCTGCAATCCTGTGGACTTGGGTTCCAGACAAAAAAAAAAAAAAAGTGTGAAAAAAAAAGTGTAAAGAGAGAAAGAAAGAAAGAGAGAGAGAGAGAGAGAGAGAGAGAGAGAGAGAGAGAGAGGGGGGAGAGAAAGAACAGGGAGAGGGAGAGAAACAGAGAGAAAGAGAGGTAGATTTTGGGAGGTGATTCTATAGCAGCCACATTAGCCAGAGGTTTATGTAGAGCATGCTGTACTAGAAGAGCTCATGCAGTTTTGAGAAGAGTGGAGGAGAAGAACACACACAGCACACATACTGAATGATACACAACAACAGGAGAAGAAAAACAACAGATGAAAAGTAAGAGCTACAGTAGTGAAACAGAGAGAGAGAGGAAGAGAAGGGAGAGAAAGAACAGGGAGAGGGAGAGAAACAGAGAGAAAGAGAGGTAGATTTTGGGAGGTGATTCTATAGCAGCCACATTAGCCAGAGGTTTATGTAGATCGCATGCTGTACTAGAAGAGCTCATGCAGTTTTGAGAAGAGTGGAGGAGAAGGGAACACACACAGCACACATACTGAATGATACACAACAACAGGAGAAAGAAAAACAACAGATGAAAAGTAAGAGCTACAGTAGTGAAACAGAGAGAGAGAGGAAAGAGAGAAAGAGACAGAGAGAGAGAGAGAAAGAGAGAGAGAGAGAGAGAGAGATCGGACATGCCCTTATCAGAACGCTAATAAGGCAATTTAAAAGGACAGCAACGCAAGGCAGGAAAATGATCCCTGCACCGTTCGGGCTAATTCTGCCATAACTGCCCGTCAGACGGTTGTAAATAAGGTGATATCCATTTTTAAAAAGATCGTATCGATTCCCACCATTCGCCTGTGCGCCGTATTGATTCCGGGGGGCTCGCGGGGGACTCCCCCCTGAATGCGCGCGAAGGCAGCGAGCTCTTTTAACCCCTCTGCACCGCAAATTTACACACAATTACACCACCGGCTCACGTGCTCCACAGCTCCAGACAATGGGCTCCTCGAAACGAGTGGCGGGCGTCCTGTGAGCGTCCCCGCGCCGCCCTGTGGCCAGGCCTCCCAGCGCACCCCCGCCTCGGAGCTCACTCACCCATCTGGGTGGAGAACAGCGCCTGCCAAAAGGCTACATTTGAACCGCAAATCGTTCCAAGAGCATTGTGTCAAATGCACACTTAATATATCGTGTCCTTCACTTGCGCAGTGGTTGTATATAGTAGATTTGCACGTACATATTGTCACGGTCCACTCTGCTCTGATGCTTGCAGGTCTCCTGATTATCTGCATTTGGGAGAAGTTTGCCACCATGGCACTGGGAGCCACTTTGGTCAAGAGCGTCGGTCAAATGAAATCATTTCAAACGTAGAGACGCAGGAGGGGGAGGGGGGGGGCGGGTTCTTGTAAGGCCGACAGACACTGAGATGTTCCACTACCATCGGAAACGAAGGGCATCGACGGAGGGTGCAAATCGCACGTGAAATAAGCCGCTACGAGGACTGTGGCGGGGAGCTGTGGGGAGCGGTCACATGGAGCATACTTAGACACGTAGATCTGAGTGGTGTGGGCACCCGCGTTTCTACATCTTATTCCAGAGGGGCGCGGGGTTGAGACCCCGACAGACGGATTTGAGGGTCAGCCTGCAGCCCCTACGCACCAGAGCGGTCGGGAGCGGGGCGGACCTGGGACATCAAGCCCTCGGCTCTCAGAAGGCGCAGGTTAAATTTTAATGCCGGAGAAGGGATCACGCGGGGAGAATCAAAGCCCAGGGCACGGAACTCTACGCCCGCCGTGTTCCGAGGGGCGGGAGGGGGTGCCCCTGTTCAATCCCGCCGCCTTGTGCACCTCAACCTGACAACTGCACTTCAAACACGGCAAAAAAAAAAGGTTTGGAACGACACTGGACCGAATGGGGCCCGAGGGGGGAGATGGGAGAAAAATGACAGGAGAGCGTGTTCGTGTGTGTGCCAATATTCCTGCGTTCACGCGTGTGCGCGTGCCAATATACCTGCGTTCACGCGTGTATGTGCATGTTTGTGTACATACTTGTGTGTGCATGTATGCTTATGTGTGTGTGTGTGTGTGTGTGTGTGTTGAGCCCAGAGAAGCTAAATACAGAGCCAATAATGACCAGCTTTCATGAAGTTGCAAAATATTGGCTTAGGCTATGAAATAAGTAGGCCTATGGATATTTATAAAGGTTGTAAAATGGTGCCCTGGTGTGAACGGCTTACACAAACAGTTAAAAAACATCTTTAACACCTGGAGACCTAAACACCCCGGCAGCTTCTCTACATCTCAGCTTTCAACAACGCCAACAACTACGACGAAAACATGGGATTTTAGACGTTACCAAATGAAAATAATCAATTATGACACCACACTGGATGGGAAAAAGGCCTTCATAGTGATACATAAAGGAGTACTGTTCAATCTGGTGTACAAGTCTGCTTTCTGGGAGTTTCTTAGCGGCAGCTACAGCGCAGAGGAACACAGTAAAGTGTCATCTAAATAATTATGCTCCATTCTTTCCCCTGAAATTAGACTCAAACGGTGGGCTGGGAATTACCCACACAGACAACCTGCACACCAGACCTGACAGTAAATTCATAAATAATAACTCAATAACTAATAATGGGACAGTGATGGGAAGTAATGGGAGGCAGCATGCCTGTCGACGTATGGAAGTGATTCACAGAACCAGGACTTACGATGGAGGGGTGGTGGGAGGGGAGGGGGGGTGACAGAGCAAGCAGGTCACAGAGAAGGGTATTACTTAGCAGAAACAAATACCTACCATGAAAATATTCCAAATTCAAAGACTGCTTGTGTCAGAACAGAAAAACAACAGATTGGGACTAAGTAAGGTTATTGGGAAAGAGATTGTGTAACGAGAAGGGAGAAGACAACACTCCGCCCAAAATAAAAATAAATAAAATAAAATAAGCAAATCAGACAATTGAAAGGTACAGAGCAAATGGACAGAGTTATGAAAGCAAAGGAAGCAGGTATTTACCCTGGTGCAGATATTCCCCCAGGTCCAGGTATTTACCCGGGTATTTACCCTGGTGCAGATTATTATTATTATTTTTATTTTTTTAAGATTTGAACTGCAATTACTTATTTATATTTTTGTATTTTAGCTATGGATTTTGATAGATGTACTTGGTAAAGAAGCAGCATTTAGAATTCCAAGGAGTCTCTGAAATCTCACTGCTGTGTGAATACAGGCCAAATTGATTGGGAATTGATAGAGCCATCTCCTAATAAACACATACCCCTGGGGAAGATAAAACAACTATTTAATATGGAGATATATTTTTAGAACACTTGCACAATAATATGGCACGATTGTATTTTTTAAATGACTAAAACCTAACCCTGAGAAATCATTTTTGATTGATGCTCCAATAATTTAATCAGGCAGCCATGTGGTGGCCCCATACTCGGTTGGTGCATCCTTGGTATGTTCAACCAAACACCTCCCATGAGCTAATACATTTTTTTTTTAAAAGGACTACAAAAATAATTTCTAAATCCAAACAGTATATACAGCATTAAGTGCTGAAAATGATGACGAAAACAAAGTGGCCTTGAATTTATGCCCAAATTTCACTCATGTCAAATTGACCTTGTGCAGTGTTCATTGAGCCCATTTCCTGCCACAGGATATGGTTTTAAATATTTGTATACAGGTGTTTTGTCCAACTGTTTCTTGATCTAGGCTTCAATTCAAAAAGCGATCTCCACTTAGGAGCGAGTAAGAGTTTAAGATAACAGAAGCTGCATAGGGTGGAAAAACAAAGACAGGCAGACATTTTATAGAGAGGAAAATAGTGTGGATTTCATTTTGTTCACCATCATCATCATCATCATCAACACCACCATGGGCCCCAGAGGTACTACAGGGAATATACCTGCATGGTTTGCACCATGAACTCAGCTGCTCAAGGCCGAACAAGGCACGGCACTTCTTTGGGGTATTTGCATCTGTTAGCCAAGAGGGTAAACACAAAAATACAACAGGAAAAAAACAAAAGAAAAAGAAAGAAAATAAAAGAAAAAAAAACACAGGAAGTGGACATGGTCATTGGGGCACACACTGCAGGGAGGCGGAGCTTTGGTTTCAGCTGGAGCAAATGGCATTTCCCCCCCGACTTACCAAGCTTTCAGCCCCACCCTCTGCTATCCAACCAAACAATTTGGTTATCTACCCCCCACCCACACCCACACACACACACACACACACACACACACACACACATACATACATACATACACACACACACACACATACAAAGCTGTCACTCATCACAGGTTGGGCTCATGTCTCAATTGAGGTGATATGAGTTTCTCTCTACTACAGAGCTTTACCCATCCTCTGTAAAACCTCCATTATAAGGCGTTATAAAGTTTGCCCTGTAAATGCCTCTAATATGAGACATAATTCTGGGTTTTCTGCAAGCATCTCTATTATGAAACATTAAAAATAGTTACCTGTACATCTCGACTATGCATCTTTATAATCTGTTCTCTGTAAATATCTCCACTATGAGACGTTATAACCTGTCCTCTGTAAAAGTCTCCACTATGAGGCGTTATAACCTGTCCTCTGTAAAAGTCTCCACTATGAGGTGTTATAACCTGTCCTCTGTAAAAGTCTCCATTATGAGGCGTTATAACCTGTTCTCTGTAAAAGTCTCCATTATGAGGCGTTATAACCTGTTCTCTGTAAAAGTCTCCACTATGAGGCGTTATAACCTGTCCTCTGTAAAAGTCTCCACTATGAGGTGTTATAACCTGTCCTCTGTAAAAGTCTCCATTATGAGGCGTTATAACCTGTTCTCTGTAAAGGTCTCCACTATGAGATATGGGTGTAGAGGCACCATGGGCTGTATGTACATGAGCTCTGTAGTCCTGATTCTCAGATATCAGCCTGGGGATGGAAAACACACATGCACACACGTACACGCGCACACACACACGCACGCACACACGCCTGTGGAAGCCGACGCTGTGAAATCACCCACCAGGAGAGGCAGAGATTGGAAAGAAAAAAAAGGAAGGTTTTAGAGGGTGGGGCAATAGCCAGAGAAGGGGAGGGGCAGTGGGGGGAGGGGTACCAATTTGGAAACCAGCTGTAACCTGCCCCAGCGAGCGCCATCATACACACCTGCACGGACCGCACCAGTTATTCTGCTGATCAAGGCCAAAGCGCGCTCGGCATTTCTTAGGAGCGCTCAGATCTGATCAAATCGAGAGAGAGAGAGAGAGAGAGAGAAAGAGAGAGAGAAGCCAGCGGCAGGGGAGGAGGGAGGAAGGAGAGAGAAAGAGAAATAAAGGAAAAATGGAAACAAATGAATCTGCTGAGTTCCAAATTATGTCAATTATTCATTTTTCTTTCCTTTTCTTATTCCCAAGTGGATGCATTTCAATGACAAAAGGTGGAAATGAGTTCTGCAGTGGCCCCTTTTACTATGAGGACTGACAGAGGATGCAGTTAGTGGACTTCATATATTAGAAAAAATTAAGTCAAAAGTCAAAAAACAAAGCAAAAATAAAAAATAAACGATAAAAACAAAAATGAAATGCAATAACTCCATGGGGATGCCTGGTTAATTTATGTATGACAGAAAAATCCTGTTTAAAGAGACTATATAGAATATAAAAAAGCTTGATTGTTAAAGGAAAGATGAGAAAGAAAACATAACATGACAGGTAAATTGCAGTAATATGATTACTTGGATTGCTATATATATGATTTTAAATTGAGAAAGGGGAAAGTGTAGTAAGCGAGAGTGAGCAGCAGCTTGCAGAGTAAGGCCAGTTTAAAGGGCTGAGTTAGACCCGGGCAGCAAAGCGTGAGGATTTACACCCAAACAGATGCGGTAGCAGTCGTGTCCCACTAGGGGAGCAGCTGAGCAGAGAGAGCGCACAAGGTTAGCTACGTGTCCATGCTAGTGTAAATAAGGACAGGTGCGGCTACTGAAGCAGACAGATTAAGGAGGTTTACTCTGACTGTATGTAATCTCAGGTTTATCCTCAACATCCGCAGATTTCTTTTTCAATCAACGTATATTATATATATATATATATATATTAACACACTGCGTGTACAACTTTTGCCAAAATGGGGAGTGCTGTTAAGTAATGTATGGCTTTACAGAGGAACATTGTTAATTAAGTCATTAAATAATAAAATGAACTGCTTGTGGTGGAGGTAGAATAAATGAACAATGAACTTTTAAACTTAAAATGAAACAAATGTAAAAAAACATCTTGTCTTGACTTAAAATATCCATAGATAGCATTTTTTTTTCTTCCAAGTTCAAATATATGTAAATATATATGTATCTATATATGGTACAAACATACATAAAAACATAACCAAAAGAGAGAGAGAGAAATAAAATAAACAAGTTAGTAATTTAAGACTCAAAATGACACCTTAAGACTCATAAGCACCTGTAATCGGAGGGAGGGAAAGGCAAGGATTTGGAAAATATTCTCTGTGTTCTGTAAAAAAAAAGAACAGACACAAAGCCTTAAAACTGCGATCTGCAGCCAGACGGACTGCAATTATACATTAACTCTACACTTCTTTGAACGCACAAAAAAGGAAAAATGAGAATAAGAATAATAATAAAAAAGGAATAAATTATAGAATTAGCAAACCTCCTTAATTTAAAGACGTGGGTGATTTTTTCCTCCCCCATAAAGCATGCATCAAAGCAGACAGGCACAGCCCCAGCTAATACACTCAACACAGGGGGGTGGGACAGGGATCTGGGGGGAGGGGGAGGGCGGGGGCGCAGTCAAGACCAAGGCACAGGCAAGTAAAACACACAACGGCAACATGTTAACAGCTCTCAAAACACTTAGCTCCACAACATCTTTAAAAACATACATATCACAACATCAAAATGACACGATGCTTGGGTCCACGGTGAATGGGGTTGGGGGGGCAAAGGGCGTGGTGAAAGAGAGGGGGCGGGGGAGGAAATGGGAGTGGGTGGGTGTTTTAGACATGCGTGGTCAATTTGTTATTAGCATTTAACAAGGAGTAGTAACAAGCATGTGTAATGTTTAAACGTTGCATTAGGTAGCATAATCACATACAGAAAAAAATAGTGGCAGGCAAAAAAATAAATACAAATTAATGGAAAGAAATAAGAGGGAAAAATGGTGACTTTTATCTGGGAGATGTCACGGGGCTGACACGTGATGCCCTCCTCCGTTACGAGGGATAATTGCAGTCGACTCACCGCTGCCCTCTCCTGGCTGCTTATCCCGTTTCCGCTTCTTCTTCTTGCCCTGTTGGTTACCCGCCAAAAACAGAGAAATAGACAGGCACCTTAGTTATTATATTGCAGAAGACAAAGGCACCAGAAACAAAACGCGGGAGTCAGAAGAAGAAGAAGAATGAGGAGGAAAAAAGAGCCCCGTATTTTCTCTCTCTTCGTCTCTGTCGCTCTCCAAGCCCAGAGGTTCTTTCCTTTCCCCCCCCAGAGTGACCCCACGCCATCATGAGGTCCCTTTGGTTCTGTGCTCTGCGCTTTTCGCCACTCGTTTGTGAACAATTTGGGGACTGTCGAGGTTCTTTGAGGCAGGGTCCGATTTTGACGGGAACAGGGGGAAAGTGAGGCATGGATGCAGTGCAAATCTACCTTAAACCTAAACTTTCTTTTTGGGGGGGGTGCGCAGACTGGTCCAGGTGCAATGTCCAAGGGCTCTGGGCTTTGTGATTCAACATTGTTTTAATAATAAATAGACAATAATTCATAATTATGCGTCCACACAAATCAGAAACCCGTTTGATGCCTTTCACTTCCAGATGAAACTAACCAGCTAAACGGATGAAACTTTGTCACGTCGTAATTAAATGCCCTCGAAGGACTACAGACCGGGGATCTGAAAGCCACTTCCTGTCCCAAACGCCACATCGTCTGAAGTGTTTCCCCTCTGAAGGAGGAAGTGTGATTGACACGCCCCCTTTGAGGGCCTGGCGTCTTACGACCACAATGCCTTTCTTCAGGAAGAGAGGCGACACAGCATCCCTCTGTACGGAAATGTGAACATTCTCCTCACTCTTGAGATCAGAGGCCCTGCCCCCCTTTCAGCAGAGAGCAGACACGGTGAGCCCTGTGCTGGGACGAGCCCCTGAGACCGCGAGGCTCGCCGCTCCACGGAGGCCCTCTTTGTGAAAGGAAAGTAAAAGGTGTTGAAAACTTAAAAACTTACATAGTTGTCTCGCGCCGACCAGCCCGGGTACAGCTGCATGTGCAGTTGTCGTTCTTTCCTGGCGAGCTCGTAGTACTTCGCCTGCTCTTCCCTGGATAGGGCGTGCCACTGCAGGAGTGACAGAGAGAGGAGAGAGAGAGAGAGAGAGAGAGAGAGAGAGGGGGAGAGGGAGAGAGAGAGAGAGAGAGAGAGAGGGAGAGAGAGAGAGAGAGGGAGAGGGAGAGAGGGGGAGAGAGGAGAGAGGGGAGAGAGAGAGAGAGAGGGAGAGAGAAAGAAAGAGAGAGGGAGAGAGAGAGAGAGAGAGAGAGAGAGAGGGAGCGAGAGAGAAAGAGAGAGGGAGAGAGGGAGAGGGAGAGGGGAGAGAGAGAGAGAGAGATAGAGAGAGACAGAGGAGAGAGAGAGAGAGAGAGAGAGAGAGAGAGGGGGAGCAAGGGAGAGGGAGAAAAAGAGAGATATTCATGAGGAAGAGTTACTCAATTTAAAACTCACAGAAACATGAAACAAAAGTTTCTACCTCTGACAACCATTTCAGATGCCTGATTCTTCTTTCAGAAAAAATAAACTAATAATGATGTAGAAGTATATAAAGTGCTGTATATTATTCATACTGTATTGTGTGTAAATATTGTGCACTGCATGTTTACAAGTACGACTGCTTTCCTCTGAGGTTTCAGTCTCAATTTCACACCCTCATTATTCTTTAAAATACTGAGCTGACTGCAACCACCTCAACAGGGGATACACTCGACCTCTCGGACCCGGGGCCGGCTCGGCCAGACAGTCTGGCGATGTAGTGGTACTGTTCTGAGGTCTAACCCCACCCCTGCTGAAAGCGCTCGCTGCTGCCGGCCAACAAAGCCTCATTCACCCCACTGTGGTTCCACATGCGGTTAAAGTTCTCCACGGGAGAGCACTGTGGAAACCAAACTCCCGCTCACTGTTAGGCGGGACTCATCAGCGACCAAACTGGGATATCTGCATATGCACGGAAACACTGTGAGCGTGAGCTGTGAGCTTTACTGCACAGTGTAAATGTCCAACTGAAATGTAAATCCATTCACAACCCGTCGGTATGGTAACTAACCGCACGGTACTACCATATTGACCGTGACCGTGACATCATCAGAGAGCTCATCGATTTTATCACAAATCCTTCAACGTGAACAAAATCGTGACGTATTCGAAAGACCGAAGAACAAGACCAGTTCAACTACACGAAGCTGGCTTTTGAATAAACATTAACAAACCATTGTAATATTTACAAAAATAACATTAGAGTACGAAATCAGTGTGGGCACTGTCTAAGACACAATGGATGAGGAAACCATGCGGTGGACCTGGACTGCAAGGCCTTAATCTATAAAAGACTCCACAGCGCCACCTGTAGAGTTTGGCAA
Source organism: Aldrovandia affinis (assembly GCA_029706075.1). Taxonomy (NCBI): domain Eukaryota; kingdom Metazoa; phylum Chordata; class Actinopteri; order Notacanthiformes; family Halosauridae; genus Aldrovandia; species Aldrovandia affinis. The sequence continues at coordinate 1,063,476 of JAINUG010000226.1, forward strand.
TGCGAGCGGTTGAACTGCGGATTTTAAACCGCGGCGCTCTGGTCCGATCAGTGGTAATGGAGGGTGTGGTCCGGCCCCTTACCCGCCGCCCCAGAATCTGATTGATGGCTGCGCTCTCCTTCAGCGTGCACTCTGCCACCACCTTGGCCCTCATCTCCTTCATGTAGAGCATGAACGCGTTCAGCGGCTTCTTTATGTGCGGCTGCTTCTTCTTCTCGTCCTCCTTTTTAGAGTCCTGATGTTTCCTGTGGGGGGGAGAGAGTGTGTGGGAGGGTTACTCATTGTCTCATTGTGTGCGTTTTTCTTTTTCTTTAGTCAAAAGTAGCATTGTTTAGCACCTTGGTGCCCTATGGTGAACCCTATGTTGACAAACGCATATATATACATATATATATATACACACACAGGATGGTATTCCCCTTTTTTTAACGGTGGAATCAGAACTGAAAGGACACACAATAACGAGGGAAACAGAATCGCAATGTTGAAGACCGGCTTAAGGAAGTTAGGAGAAACGCCACGCTTGAAGTGTCTGCAGTCTCCTGCAGAAAGCGTGACTCGTTGGCCCTCAATGTGCCGAACGCTGTGTGGGTCACAGGTTCAAATCGGGCACGTGACAAAGCCACTGTACCCTTGGGACAATCGAGGCACGACAACAGCAGGCCCACAGGGGGGGGCAGGTGCCAATAGCCCCCCAACAGAAAGAGTCACGCTCCGTTTCTCCACATTGGGGAATGACACAGGGCCTTAAACACGGACTCACAACACAGAGCGAGAAGGGGAGAGTGTGTGAGGGGGGAGGAAGAGAAGGAGAGGGACTCACGAGCTGTTGAGGGAGCCGATGTCGCTGTGGGAGGACTCCTGCTTGACGTTGGGCGTGACGATGGCCGGGTGGGGGATCCCTGTGGTGTGCAAACTGTGGTGGGGGGGCACCATGTGGGGGAATCTGGAGGCGAGAAAACTGTGTAAATCGTCAGAGTGGACAAGGGTGAAATGAGAGATGGGCACATAAACAAGCGCACGCTAGCACACGCACGCACATTAACACTCACACCAACACTCATACACACTTCACACTTACACATACTCAAAACTCAATGGTTAACATGATTAGATAACACAGTGATAGGTTGGGGGGCTGCTGCCTAATCCCTCCTCCCTGACCTCCAGACAATAAGGCTTACAAAAGGGTCTGACTGCACTGGGAGATCACCCAATGGACAATCACGGCACATTACATTTACATTTTACATTTTAGGCATTTAGCAGACGCTCTTATCCAGAGCGACTTACAGTTTGACATTTCTTTACATACAATCCATTTATACAGCTGGATATTAACTGAAGCAATTCAGGTTAAGTACCTTGCTCAAGGGTACAACGGCAGTGTCCCAACCTGGGGATTGAACCTGCAACCTTAACGTTACAAGCCCAGTTCCCTAAGCGGGAGAAACAGAAACACACACCGGTTGTCGCTGTGAAAGGCTGTGTGAGGTTCTGTGATGAGTGGATGACTGTCCATTTGCATTTACATCTTTGTAGGTGCAGTCAAGGTTGTAGGAGTGGGGTGTAGACAAGCACGTGCGTGGGTGTGGCCAAGAGAGTGGGTGTAGATAAGGGTGAAGGCACACAACGGTGTAGATGTGGCTGTGGACAGGGCTGTAGCTGCGTATGTAGACATGGGTGTAGGGCGTAGATAAGGCTATAGGTGTAGATTCAGGCCACTCTGTACTGGCAGAGAGAGAGAGAGAGAGCTCACTCTACGGGGGGTCTCGGTCGTTGGCAGCGGGCGCAGTCTAGGTCTCGCTGCGTAAACTCGGCCTGGTTTCAGAACTTTCAGAACTCTCAGTCCGGGCTGAGAGCCACTTCCCCTAACCGTTAGATCTTTTCCCTTCCGTATCAGCGATGCGATCGTAATTACCTCCCCGTTTACTTCTATCGTCACGCTCATCGTTAGCATATCGTTAGCATATCGTTAGCATATCGTGAGTGTGTGTGTGTGTGTGTGTGTGTGTGTGTGTGTGTGTGTGTGTGTGTGTGTGTGTGTGTGTGTGTGTGTGTGTGTGTGTGTGTGTGTGTGTGTGTGTGTGTGTGTGTGTGTGTGTGATATCGTTAGCACCCCACATCCTGTCTGCGTTAATGCGGCCATCGGCCTCATCGCTCTGGCGGCTCTCGTGATGAGCACAAAGGCACACAAAGGAGTGCTTTGTGTGTGTGTGTATTAGTGTGTGTGTGCATGTGTATTATGTGTGTGTGTGTGTGTGTGTGTGTGTGTGCATGTGTGTATTAGTGTGTGCATATTAGTGTGTGTGTGTGTGTGTGCATGTGTGCATTAGTATGCATGTGTATTAGTATGTGCGTGTGTGTGTGTCCATGTGTATATTAGTATGTGTGTGTATGTGCGCGTGAACGTGTCAGTTGTGTGTGACTGTACACAAATCAGTGCAGAAGATTGGCTGATGAAAAAAAAAAAAAAATGAAAAAAAAGATATATATATATATTTTTTTGTAAAGTAGCTTATTACCGGGCCAGTGTCTGGCTGCATGGCTCCAAGCCAGAATATAACGATGAGCCTAAACTTGCGAGGAACAACTATTTTGTGTTGGAGGTGCTCTCTGGGGGATCCTGTTTCCCTCTCCCCTCCGCGCCCGCACCTCTCGTCTCCTCTCTTCATCACTGTCATGTTCCTGTGTGCGGTGTCACCCCCCCCCCCCCCCTCCCTCCCATCCTTCCTCACACGTGGGCTGCAGGGACGAGCGGACCCTTCCTCCCCAGATACAGGCCCCTTTGAGCTGCACAGGATCCGCCATCATTATCCCTCTCTCCCTCCATCCCCCTGCACTTGTTACATTTCGTCTATTCCCGGATCCAATTTTTTCCCCTTCTTCTTTTTCCTCTCTCTCTCTCTCTCCCCTCTCTCCCCTGTCCCCCCCCCCCCAGCGCAGCCCAGGTTATGGTTTAAACATGATGCTGCTCTCTTTGAAGCCGGCTGGGGCGCGGAATCAGCCCTCATCAGCAGCCCGGCGCCTCGGACCAATTTAGCCGGGCAGAAGGGCCCCGCAGCTCCCTGGTCTCCATCTAAAGGGGGCGACCGCGGCGCGCCCGCCCAGCGTCGGCAAGGGCCGTTTAATTGCCAATCCGAGGCAGCAGCGCGCCTGTTTAATGGATAATGACCCGTTCGCTCCTTCCCAGAAGCCACCGGTCCCCGGCACAGCCACGGAGCGGATATCAAAGGCCAGGGCCCGCACCGGGGCGAGGGGCCGCCGCCGCTTACTCTCGCCAATACACCGTAAACCCCCCCCCGCCCCAGACGTCGGTCATCCCTTTATCAAAAATAATGTATTTAATTTGCCCTACCTTCTTTCTCTCGATGTTCAATGTTTTTTTTAAAGACCGGGGTACCTGGTTAGAGAGGGTTTATCCCGGGGAGCGCCGTGCGTGGGGGCTTTCGGAATACTAACGCGCTAAGAACTGTGCCAGTCGGGGTCCCCCAGTCCCCCCTCTTGCCAGAATGTTCCCTCTGTACTAAAAGGCAGCGGGTCTGGAATAAAATATGGCCGTCTCTCTCGGCCTCGCTGTCTCCGTCTCCGTCCGCCGCCGGACTTTAAATGCGCACAGCACCGCCGCACATCTGGGGAATGGTTTTTTTCCTTTTCTTTTCACCCTCTTCCTCTAAATGCTCATTTGTGTGGAGACGCAAGGCACACAAACGCACCTGGCCTTCGCATTCCACGACACCAGCGAAAAGGAAGAGGGGTCAGACCCTCCCGCCGTTTCAACGCGAGCATGCTCAACCGCGCTCTCGCCAGACACGCGCACAGACCTTCACCTGCGAATCGATGCTAATTCAATTACGGATTATCAACGTGCATTAGCCGTCCCCGGCCCATCGCCAGCTCCCAGACCCTCCACCAATTCAATTAGCCGCACTGGAAATAAGATGATCACAATATAAACCTCCTCGTTAAGGTCAATTAGCCATCACGTACACACAGGGGCCGCTGGCTGCCGGGTGAACACTGTGCCAGACGCACGGGATTCAGCTGAGGTTAGCCAGGGCACGACTGTGGCAGGGGTGTGTGAGAGAGAGTGTGTGTGTGTGTGTGTGTGTTGTGTGTGTGTGCGTGTTGTGTGCATGGATGGGTGTTGTGTGTGTGTGTGTGTGTGTGTGTGTGTGTGTTGTCCACACACAAGCCTTTCACATGACAACCTGAGGAACTGTGGGTGATTCAGTGCTGCACATGCACACACACACCTCCCTCTCAGAAACTTGTGGCTCAGCAGTTACTCAGTTTCAGAGAGGAGTGGTGGATGGGGTCCGGCCGGCCCCACAGAGCCGGTTTCTACATTTACAGTGCAATTACATACCAGTGTTTCAGTGTCTGGAGGCCAGCCTGACACATATTTCACCCTCCTCCTCCCAACTATAAACCATGTGTGTTTTCTGACATTCAAAAATGGTAATACCATCATTATTGGAATGGGCCTTGCACTTTGGGCTCATGGGGGCTAAGGGGGGGTTGACAGCCATATGTTTTTTCTTCTGTCTCAGTTTTAAAACTTTTTTTTTTTCAAGACACTAAAGCAAAACTCAGGGTGTTTGTCATCTACAGTTAACCCTTTAGTACGTCTGAGAGCCCGGGACTGCTCTGAGACTGCTGCTGTTCCCCCCCGACCCCCCCCATCTCCCAAGAGAACAATTCCACACAGAGAAACTAAACACAAAATACAGACCCAAACCCCTGCCCTGTGAGAAGCGCCTCTCGTGCGCGGACGTGCCTTTTAACAGGCCTCGCCCAGCTCCGCGTTTGAGAAAACCTCCCCCCCTCCTCCACAGCAACCAGCGAGGGTAAACGTGCATCAGGGGCCTCATTACAGAAACGCTCGTAATAATTAATATTTTAATATCTACGTGGGCCACTGTGGGGATTGCCTTTATTAATAGGGAGGCAAAGGCAGCTTTTCCTTCGGGGAAAAGTTCTGGAGGATCGGAGCAGATGGAGTAACATCACTTCTGGGCCCCCTGCTGTTTCAAAAGGGCATGCACATCCCCCCACCCCCCCAACCCAACACATACCCCCCCCCTTTTCCTTTTTAGAAAGCGACTCACCTTGACATGGACGCATTGACGGTGAGTGCGGTGGGGTAAGGGTGCCTAAATCCGCCCGTTGTGATTGGATACACCGGCTGACCTTGCCTGCGAAGAAGAAAGAGAGCGCGGGAGAAAAAAGGTAAAAGCGCTTTCCAAACGCCGGCCGGGCTTTTTCTTTTCTCATTTGATCAGAACAAAAAAAAAAAAATCTCGGGGATTGCAGAGCGGGGATCAAAGGGAGCAAACTCCGAACAATTTGAATGCCACAAATCTGATAGGAATGGCTAATTAAATTTTATAACCCTTGCTTGTGTCAATGGAGAGCCTTCTCCCTGAGCTGCGGCTAGGTGTTTTGTTGTGATAATTAAAGACGAAGCTCCGAACGCTTTAATGGAGCCATCACGCTAATTGAGCTCTACACATCCAAAAGGAAAAACAATAATGAATGTAAATTTATACCAAAATAAAGCGCAGCGAATCAAAGAGAGGCAAGGCCCGCTCCGGGCTTCTCTCGGTATTTAGATCGCGGTGAGAAAACATTAAATTAACAGAGCTTAATTTGTAGCCTTTTGTCATATTAACAAGTGTTGACACGGGCTACCGGGGGAAGGGCCCCCGTGTGGAATTGTGGGTAAAGTACTGGCAATCACAGTTCATTACTTTAATTGGACAATACAGCAACATGCAAAATAGCATTCTCTCCACAAAGAAGGAACTTGAGGTTGAGGTTGAGGGGGAGGCAGTGTGTGTTTTTGTGGGCGGTGAAAGTGGCAGTGTAATCGCCGGAATGTGTAAGGTGGGGAGGGTGTCATGTTGCCACAGGCTTCTGTAATGTTAAAGGTTAGGTCGGGGGGGCTAATAATAGTGAGGAAGCTTTCAAGATGGCGGCAGATAAAAATGACTTTCACAAAAATGCTAAGACGAGCAGAAGGGGTGGGTGACGCTCCTGCTAACCGACAGGAGGGACAAGCAGCCCCCTCCTCCAGCACAAACCCCGCTGGTCGCACTGGGGATCAGGCGAGGGGTCAAAGGGCATAATAAGACACGGTTCTGTAGCACTCGTGTCCAGAATTGGATCTAAATGCAATAATTTACTTGCGACTCCTATACATGATTGCACCATGTTAGACATGGTGCTTCTGTGTGGTTCTGTGTGGCTCAGCAGGTAGAGCACGGCGCTGACAACGCTTAGGTTGTGGGTTCGATTCCCCTGGGACCACATATACTGAAAAAAATGTATGCATTCACTACTGTAAGTCACTTAGGGTAAAAGCGTCTGCTAAATAGTATTATATTTATATGATATTTATATATGTGTGCTGTTAATTTGAAGAATTTGAGCAAAATGAGCTTCTTCAAGTTAAAATGTAAACTCATTAGCCATAGTTTAGCTGGTAAGTCTCATCTGATAAAATGTACCGACAATGTCTTTGTCGGTGAGGGTGGAGGTGGAGGTGGGGGTGGGGGATTGAGGAGGGGTAAAATAACTTTAACATTCAATCATTGGTATCTGTATCTGTAGATAAGCTTAAATAGCTGCTGGTAAAGACACAGCACAGCAAGATAAAACATCATAAGTAGCTGTTATAGCAGGAAAAAGGGGCTTTACTTACTGTGGTACTAGCCATCCAAGCGGATGGGGGATTTGGCCTACTGTGCCAGGAGACAAGGGGTAATATGGCGATATATCAGGAGGATGTGGAGGTCTTGGGATTCCTGTAGAGAGAGAGAGAGAGAGAGAGAGAGAGAGAGAGAGAGAGAACAAATGTTCAAACGTTTACCCCCTCAATTGGACGACCCTGTCCCCCCCTCTATGCAGACTACAGTAACGCTAAATTCATCTGTTGTGAAGTTCCACAATTGAACAAAGTCAAACATCACAGAGAACCGGCGCCCGGGTGCACAGCGCTAAACCGCGCGGTTTGATCAAAGCCCTCTGAGGTGCTGGCGCCGTAATGAGAGGATGAAAAAACGCTGCCCTGTCATGCCGCACCGTCGTGCCGACCGAATCAAGAGAACGAGTGCTCGCGATAATCAAGGGACTCCATTTGTCCCTTGGTTTGGTTAAAATACAAAAACACACAACTGTTCGCACGCACATATACACAAAACAATGCTAAAAGCAGAGAGTTTTGAGGTTTGAAGCTGAGAGGTTTGCCGCCTCGGTCCCTTGAAGCATACGGTGAGCCATCGCCACGGACACCATAGCTACAGGAGTAGCTACCAACGTGACTTCAACTGAGTGTTCTGAAATCCTAACAACAACAAAAAAATAATAGGGAGGGGGGGTGCTTGTACTCTGGAATTTACGGTAATCCAAACACAAACACGTGAGGAGCAGGGCCTGTGCTGGGGGGGCACAGCTGAGGCAGCGATTCGGCCCCCGCTCCCCGACAGCTGTCCGCTGTGGCCGCACGCTTCCTGTTCGCATTAAACCTCATTCCTGCTTTTTCATTTAGAAATTATTAGCGGTGTGTTATTCATTCGTACCGCAGCTCTGCTGAGCCCACGTGTGAAAACACAGGCAGCCCACTGTCTGGCCTCTGTCGAAATATTGGAAGAATTGCTTTTTTTAATGTGTAATAACACTCCAAAAAAGCATTTTCACAAACACAAATTCAATTTGAAATTGAAGAATAAAAAAAATAAAAGCTTGTTATCTGGAAAGGGCTAAATATGGCAGAATCGATGGCACACAGAATCGATGTTTTAAAAACATCTTGTATGCTCACTTCCACTGTTGAGGAGAAAAAAAAAATGCAAGAGTCACAAACGTCCCAAAATTTCTTCCAGAGATCTCTCAACTGCTTGTCATAAAATATGTTCTCGTAAAAAGAAAAAGATGGATTTTCCACCGGTGTAAAGCATGACCACGTAACACTGGCAGTCGTAGGCTTCCGCTGCCCGGACAGCTCCTAAAACCGGCTGACACACTTCAGCAGGGCACGCCAAGACCTTGGTGTGACATTTATGTACCTCAGCGCATATTTTCAGTCTGCTCTCTTCCCCAGCTGTTAGGACAACAGGGCGAAACGAGGAGAAAAAAACCCTACACACTCCTACTGAACCACTACACACTCCTACTGAGACACTACACACTCCCACTGTACCACTAAACACTCCCACTATAACACTACACACTCCTATGGAACCTCTACACACTCCTACTGAGACACTACACACTCCTACTGAACCACTACACACTCCTACTGAACCACTACACACTCCTACTGAACCACTACACACTCCTACTGAACCACTACACACTCCTACTGAACCACTACACACTCCTACTGAACCACTACACACTCCTACTGAACCACTACACACTCCTATTGGACACTTTCACTATACCACACATACTCCTACCACTAAACACCACTACACACTCCTACTGAACCATTACACACTCCTACTGAACTGAACTCTTACTGAACCACTACACACTCCTACTGAACCACTACACACTCCTACTGAACCACTACACACTCCTACTGAACCACTATACACTCCTATTGGACCTCTACACACTTTCACTATACCACTACATACTCTCACTGTACCACTAAACACTCCCACTGTACGACACAAGAGTCATAAGACATTTTTCTTAATTTAATTTCTATATCTATATAGGCCTCCCGCGTGGTCCAGTGGTTACAACATTCAACGCTGGCCACAGCGACAGGGGTTAGATTCCCCGTCGTGCCAGAGTAGGCTCTGGCCAGGAGTGCCACCAGGGGCAGCAATTGGCTGTCCGCCCCAGGGAGGGGGGAGAGAAGCCGACAGGACGTTCGCTGTGCACAGGAGTGGCCCTGTAGTACCGGGCTACGGTCGATGGCCTGGCGAGTGCCGTCTCAGAGGAGACGATGCTTCGCCTTCGTCACTACCGGTCACAGGACTACGGCAGCGAACTCACATTACTAGGGGGGGATTGACTTGAAAAATAGCGGGTGTAATTGGCTACCAAATTGTGAGAAAATTGAATAAAATCAGAAAAACTAAATCTTAAAAAAATAAAATAATAATTCTATATCTAAATATAATGAATTTTTTTGGGGAAAAATAATAATAATAATCAGGACATTACCACAAAAAGGTACAGAAAAAAAACATGTAAAAAAATGGCAAAAATCTCACTTGTTTAATATAAAGGCAAATAATATGACAATGAAATCCTCATAAACATCCACAAACTCAAAGTTGTCAGAAACGGTTGTGAAAGAATGCCTTCATCTTCAGCTGCGACAACATTCCTGCAAAGTTGAAGAAACGTTGAGAGAACGTTCGATATGGGCTCGGCTCATGTTCCCCTACTGTGCGGAGCACCTCAGCAATGCGCTACCCCGCCACCATGCCACACGACAGCTTTAAGATTGCTCGCGGATTAATTAAACGCTAAGCTCAATTAAGCAACGCCATTAACCGCTGCATTTAACGGCATCCGAGCCAGACAGTACGAGGCAGAGACCGCCAAAGTCCTTCCACTGGAGGTAGTCGCAGAGGACAGCGTGAAAACACAGTGTTAGCCTGAGAGAGTGTTGAGCTCTGGCCAATAATCTACGAATACGATCACGCACGCACACACTTTGCTGGGCTGAAATAAAATGTAACATTTGACACAATCTGGAATCCTAACAGCTGGATTTGTACCTAAACGATTTAGGGATGGAGCCCTGCTCTCAGGACAAGTGGCTGCCTGAGATTGAACCCCATGCCTTCCCGGACCAGAGTCCACTGCTCTAACCCATTTTAACGAGTCGAGAGCGAATCATGTTGATGGATAGATAGATTGATTAACTGACTCAGTAGAGTCACAGAAACTCTAGGCCAGTGGTGGCCTACCTGGTTTTAACTGCAGGCCACATGTGTGGCCCGTGTATTGCTCTGCGGGCCGCACAGTATAAAATGGTGAACAGTAATATATATACCAGTAATATATTGTTTCATTTTAATATTTTAAAGTGACAATTTTACTTTAACTTATAAAGTTATATATAAATTTGTGCGTTTGAAATTATACATGTTAAATGTTCACTTACTTAGTGCGACTTCTGGCACAAGCTGTTCTCCACCAACCTCCTGAGATTTGGTATGAGCAAGGTACGGGCGCATCTCAGTTCAGCACTGAGATGTCCATCAGTCGGTCTGTTGCGCTTCTTGTTTTTGATGTGTCCCATTGCCGAGAACGTTTGCTCGCATGTGTAGGTTGAGCCGAAATTGGACCGCAGCTTTGCGCTGCCCAGACGTAAAGCGGGTCCAGTAACGTCTGCCCTCTTCGGCTGCTCAATGCGGTCCTCATCCATCGCACGCACCTCCATCAACTCTTCCTCAAATTGCCCTTTATCAAGTCCGAGTCGGTCACAAACAGTGGCACTTTTTGCCATGTCAAAGTCGAAAGGGATTCGAGAGTAAGGACACGAAAGGTTTCAACTCATCTAAAGAACGGAATCGGCTTTCGAAACGCTCCGCTGATGCACGCAGCACATCGGCGTGGGCCGTTCCATCGTGTTCGCCGAGCCGGTGATCGGTACACTTCTGTAACGTCTCACTCAGTTTGGGAAAGTGTGTGAAATTGAGGGATTTAATCTGGCCATTAACTCGAGCTTCAACTTGAACCTCCTGACTCTGGCAACAAGTGCAGGCAGATCATGGTTTTGCCCCTGCATGGACTCATTCAAATCATTAAGATGGCTTGTGATGTCTGTTGGGAAAGACGCATCGAGCAGCCAATCTTCGTCCTCTAACTCGGAGTGCACTGTAGAATTCTGAGCTTAAAAACTGCTTGATTGAGGGTAGGAGAGAAAGGAAGCGGGCAAGCACCTTACCTCAGCTCAACCAACGCACGTCTGCGTGCAGGACCAGGTCTCTGCATTCAGATTCAACATCTTCCAAAAGTTCCAAAAACTGACGGTGACGCAGAGGCCGTGCGCGAATATAATTCACAATCTGCACCACTTTGTCCAACACAGTTCTCAGCCGATCTCCCTTGTCAAGTTTAGCACACAAAACCCGTTGGTGAATAATACAGTGCACACCGAACAGCTTTGGCACACGGGCCTTCAGCAGCACAGTAGACCCCCGGTGGACTCCGGTCATCGAGGGGCGGCCATCAGTGGTAACAGAGGCGATTTTCTCCACTGGTAGGTTGTTCGTTCCAATTCTAATTCCAAAATCTCACGTTCAGCTCAGCATCCACGCAGCAGACCCAGAAACACAACTGAGCAACATCAATGATGTCTTTCGATTGGTCCAATGCAATGCTTACCGCCTCACTGTTGCGAAACCATACTGAAAATGTCGCTTTTCAAGTCGTTAGCAATGTCATTGACTCGCCGACTAACAGCCTGCCTGCTCAGCTGTAGTGCATTTGATGCGCGTGATGCGTCTTTATTTTTAAAACTGTCAAACAAGTCAGTAGCGGATTCGATGAAAAATTGTTTCAGCACTCGCCATCAGCAAAGGGTTTCCTGTTTTTAGCAAGTAGCTAAGCGAGGCAATAGCTAGCCAATGTCACTGCATCGCTCTCGGTCAGAGCTCGCCTCAAATTTTGACTCTGGCTGGTCAGACCGTTTTTGAGTTCCGACAGCTGGCGAGCTCGTTCAACTGACCCTGCTGGAAAGGTGTCCGTGTGGACAGGATGCCATGTTTCCTAATGTCGCTGAACGTTGTATTTTTTGTGTCTCTTTGCATATCAAGCAAAATGGCTTCCCTTTCAGTTCAGTCATAAAGTCATCTTTCTCCCACCTGTCCTGGACGGCCCTGCCTTCATCAGTTACTTAACTTTTTTTCGGCTGCATCAGCGGGATCAGCGTTGTCTGCCGTTCTCTCATTTTGTCTCGCAACAAATCTATCCATTTCAAAGCTTTCTCACATTTTGAACGGAAAATTGGAAACCGGGCTAATGTCGGGAACAGTTTTACAATGACGAAGGAGGAAGATTCTCACGCAATTTTAAAGGCGTCTCGCACGAATTCACGATGTGATTTTCTTGATCGACTAGCACAGTGTCAAGTATCCCAAAACGGTACAAAAGTTTAATATTTCATAATTTGACCAATCTGATAAAAGAAAATCATAAATAAAGGATTAATAAAAAAATATATATTAAAAAAATAATTTAAATACATTTTCAAGTTTTAATTTTGAATACATTTTCATTTTTTCATCATCCATCGGTGGGCCGCATCACGGGGGGGCGTCTACGGGCCACAGGTTGGCCTCCACTGCTCTAGGCCCTAACTGAAGTGGGTATCCAGCGATCGTAACCCGGAGGTTTACTTCGTTCAGATGCAAATTAAACAGAAACAGAAGAGCTGTGCTTCTTTCCTCTCCACCCCGCAGACAGGAACCATCAGTCCCTCAGTCTCAAATGCAAATGCACTCAAATGCAAATGCAGGAATGTTTGGGAGGAGGCCAAGCAGGAACCAAGGATGCCCACACCTGACTCCTGGTGGGCCCTACCCATCTGTAGACACTCCCTGATCTCACTCGTTACTCCCTGCACAGGCGAGGGAAATGAGTGCCTCCAGCCCACATGGAAAACCACACGAGGTAACAAACTCATTTCCATTAATTTCCTGCTTTACCTACAGAACGCATCGATCGTGGACTTCCTTCGCTATCCACCTCCTTTCCAGGTGAACCTTTGACTGCTCCCTGAGATAGCGACTATGGGAGCGGTATTGGGCAGGCTTTGTGCCCACAATGATAGCACTTCCTAGAGTTTGTGAGGTGTGTGAAGAGTGCGAGAAGTGTGAGGTGTGTGAGGAGTGTGGTGGTAAATGAGACGGCACTCTTACCTGTTTTGGGGTCAACATCAGCCTGTAGGTGGGGTGGGGGGTTCCCAGGAGTAAAATGTTCATTGCTGTAGGTGATCAAGGGAGTGAGAGGGTGCACATGGTGGGGGTGCTGTACCACAGGGACTTTATTCGACTGAGAGAGAGAAAGAGAGAGAGAGAGAGAGAGAGAGAGAGAGAGAGAGAGAGGGGGAAGGAAGGAAGAGGAAATGTTAATCTTTGACAGGAAAGAGAGAACCAGACATCTTCACAAGGACTTACCCCCCCAGCCCTCTGGCAACAGGGTCCAAACTCACACAACTACAACACAGTACGAGACAAGCATTGTTTTATTCTCTTCTTTTTTTTTGCCGTGTCGTTAACTGCGAAGTAAAAAAAGGCGCTTTGTCCTCTGGCTCCGCTTGGGCGCGTGCAGTAATGGCTAGGAGCCGGCGCGTTGGCACTGCGCGAGACCCCTAAGCCCCCCTGAACATGCCAGCCTTGCCCCAGGTTGGGGAGGACTTTGGCATCATAAAAGGAGAAAAGAATCATCTCCACATTTCACCAAATTGGTTTTAGTGATGTAATCTGCTCTTTGAGGTGATGGCCCTTTGTCAATTACATTAAGATTACAGTTCAACAGAGAGGGGGAGTATGGGGGGAGGGGGGGTGCTCAACCGTAACATGGCATTAACCGGGTGCGGGGAGAAGCGTGTTCCCTGTACACCCCCGACGTAACCAGATTAGGCGCTGGCGCAGATTGGACAGGCTGGGAGACGGTGATGGATGGATTAGAGTCTGCTCTCATTTCTGCAGCTGTCTTTATGTCCTTTCATCTCCCGCGTAGGTGCGGGGTCGTGCAGCCAATGGAGAGGAGGGGGGGGGGGGAACCACACCCCCATCGGCTGGTCAATCATCTCTCCCGCCCCCCCCAGCCGCCCCCCCACGATATAGCACAAACAGCACAAAACACCTTTTAAGAAAAACTTGTTTAGAGCATTGATCTGATCTGATTGAACGATGACGGGGGGGGCGGGGTTTAGGGTTCAGGATGAACAAGACCTAAGCTGATTGGCGAACTCGTTAGTCAACCGAAGTACAAATGAAGTACAACAGGTCTGCAGAAAAATGCACGCTGTAAGTACAAATATGTGATTCTTTACACACACACACACACACACACACACACACACACACACACACACACACACACAAACATTGCGTGAATCAATATGATGAACAGGCAGTTTCTGCAGTCGTTTCATTTCTCCATGAAATTCACTCCTTATTTAAGTACGAGTGATCTGATTGGTCGATTAGTAAACGGTGTACTAAAAACTTGATTTGATTGGCTAATTATTCAAAAATGGAATTTACTGAAAAAAACAGCAGCAGAAGGAGAGAGGGAGAAGCACCAAACAGAAAAGACAAGAGGAAAAAAACAAAGAAAGTTCAAATTAAAAAGTAAATCAAGGTGTTTCTCTCCCCCCCCCCCCGCACACTCCCGCCTTTTCATACGGGTCAATCTTGAAATCCAGTCAATCAGGGGGAAAAAAGTTCGCTCTGACAGCCATTGCACATGCCTACCGAGTCCGCCATTAAGCAAGGGCCGCGTTGCCCAGCCCCCCCCCCCCTGCCAGTAATGATGTGAAAGAATGCTTTCCATTCTCCTCTGCTGAAAAGCTTTAGTACACCATTGAAACGGGCTCTTTTGTCCGGGTCTCTATTCAGGGCTCCTCCGAATGGCCATCTACTGCCCGCGCATTCAGCAGACGGCCAATTGATTTACATCACAGTTGGCGTAAGGATGCGTGCGTCTTTTTAAAACACAGCGCACAAAACGATCGCCGGCGATATCGTTTATCCGCCCTTGCCTCCGGGGGGCCCCGTGCGGCCGTAACGAGCTACAGTAGCCCTGGGCTGTCTGTCTCTCCCCAAGCTCAGGAAGCACAGACCATCTGACTGCTGACGGGACAGACGGTGTATAACGGTGCCCTGCGTCTGCTGCGCTTGTATTCATCATCGCTCAGAAGATGCATATTCTCAGAATACAGTTGTGTGTGTGTGTGTGTGTAACGGAGTCACACAAACTTTGAGGGGAACAGGACATTGAGGGGTGGGGGGGGGAGTGATGCAATAACACAGCCCCCCTACCCTCACAGTGATATTTTAGGGGGTGTACCAGCGTGAAACGGTAGTCTTCACAGAGAAAGGACCTTTTCTTTTCTTTTTAAAAAAAGGAACCTCGTTGCTCCTGGAACCCCATTGTTAACCCCTGACCTTTGACCTCTGGAGAGTTGGAAGCAGCACTGTGGCCCAAACCAACATTTAACGAGAGGAAACAAACGGAAGGTCAATGGGAAATGGGAGGGCGGGACATGTCTCATCATCTGCTCTTACAACAACCTTGAGGCTATATCGCCCCCCCTTCCCCCTTCCCCCTTCTTTTAAATAAAGAAAAGCTGTTTTATTTTATATATGGGAACCCAATTTATATTTAAAAACAAACAGAAAATAAAAATAAAAATCCTCCCTAAAATGTAAATAATATCATGCACCAAATAAAAAAAATAAAGTACAAATCATGACATCTCCAAAGTCCCTTGAGTCAGTAAATCTAGGAAACAATCCGAAAAAGACTTCACACTTGACCCCCCCTCCAAACTAAACACAATGACAGAACCGCAAAGCGCAGCACTGCCACTGGACAATACCACTCCATTATGCCAAATGAAACAACGCGACACGCAGAGGAAATATGTGGGAGTCTTTTCACTCCTACCTCTTACCTCTTTGTAAGCAGAGAAAAAACTTCCTGGCTACCACATTGCTGGTACCACCCACTACTACACCCCCACCGGCTCCCCCAACATCCAAAAAGAAACCAAAAAAAAAAGAAAAGGAGGAAAGGAAAAGCAAAAAGAAACAATTACCAATTGGCCTGAACTCTCACTCCTGAAAGCCTTCTGGCCTTCCTCACACACACACACGCACGCACGCACACAGAAATCTTCTCTACGTAATCTTAAAAGAAGAAAAAAAAGAAAGTGCAGCAATGCAGAGGTAAAAGGAAGCGGGAAGACCGCTTGCTGGGTAAAGGCACACACCCCCAGAACCCGGTCATGTAGCGCACACAAACAGAACCGCGGGGAACGTCCGGAACCGCAGCTGCTGCTGCTGCTGCTGCTGCCAGCGAGAGCGCCTGTTGCTCGGCCTGGCGCTAATGCAGTGCGGCGTGCAGCGGGAAGGTTGCGCACAAACGTGCGTGTGTCTGTCTCTGTGTGTGTGTGTATGTCGTTCAGCATGGCCATTAAGCAGAATGTCATTCCATTAATGGTAATTGACAGGAGTCTGGGGGTCAGGGGGTCGCGACCCCTCATTGTGATGTCACAATGCATCGGGCTCTCCTGATGAAGTGAGCGTGCGTTTGAGACTCCTCAAATCCTGCCCAAAAAAATGAATTAAATGAATGAAAAGAAACGAGAAAAACAGAACTGCACTTCAACGTTCATTTTGATCCACTGCATCAGGCTGCGATATAAATCGCAATAGTACAATCCGAACGGGGGACAGGTGGAAACCTCAACCTTAAAACCTGCAGCAGGGCTTTCAAAAGAAGAGCAAAATGAATTGAGGAGCAGAATAAGTTGAGGGACAGAAGGAGAAAGAGGAGTGGAGGGTGCACACGGCCTCAAGAAAGCCAAGGAAAACAGGACACACACACACACACACACACACACACACATAAAAACGCAGTGGTGCGTTTTTCTGCACCACGGCGCCTTGCAGGGAAATTTAAAGACCGAATATGAAGGTTGTGACCCCCAGGGGCCCCTGGTGGGGGAGGGGGGCGGAGGTGAGCGTACATCTCCGCGCTTTACGCCATGATATGATGAGTTGTCACTACCGCTTGAGGGGTCTAATGAGCTGTAGTGCTGTTCTGGGGGGGGGCAGCCTGACAGCACCATGATGGATCGGGGGCTCTCAGACTGACAAATTCCAGCACAAACAGCAGAGCTGCCAAACACGTGAAGCGATAAGAGACGTGCCAAGGGCTCGCATCCAAGTGCTCGCAGCGACACACTGTGTAGAGAGAGAGAGAGAGAGAGAGAGAGAGAGAGAGAGAGAGAGAGAGAGAGAGGTGGGGGGGTGGAGGGGGAGAGGGCTTGTTTCCACAGTCTCTTCTACTTTGTCATTTCCCCCCCCCCTCCCCTTTGCACTGGTACGCTGTCTGCCCTAATGTATTTGAACTTTCTGTACAAGGGCACAATTCCGCGGACACTTAAGACAAAACAAATCTGAAGTGGTGGAGTGAGTGCGTGCGAGCGCGTGAGCAGTCGGCACAAAGTGCGTTGCGTGAGCACAGAGTGCGTAAGCACGAGCACGTGTGCAGTCGGCGCCCTGTAGAAGCGCGAGCCGCGGATATAAACAGGGCTGCCGCTGGAAGCAGTGCTGTCTGATTCAGGCGGTGATGTCTCCAGCTATAAACACCTTTAAAGCAGACATCACCAATACAATCGGGAGGATGAAAGAACAGCGCAATGATGTAATAATGGCAGAAAACAGCCAATCGGAAAAGTTTTCCGCAGAGTTCCCGCGAGCGCCCTCGTGTTTCAGGATTCTGGAATGCTCTTTGTGTTTAGCTGCTGATCAAAAGCCCACAACTTCCAGGGTCATTCGCTGTGGAGACGCAGCAACACAAGCACGCAGACACAGACTTTACCCGCTGTGAAATACGGTGCTGCATTAGCACGGGTCAAACTCAGTCAAACTGGAGAAATATAAATATTGCGGGCTTTTTGCTGAAAATTCAGAATTATTCAAACTGAAACACGCGCACACACACACACACACACGTTATTATTGTTGCCGGTGCGCGTTACGGAAACACACCCTCTGGGAGTTACGTAGGCCTCTCGGTCCCTTCTCCATGGCTCATTTCAGCTCCTACCAGCACTTCTATTTGAGAAAAAACTCAAAAAAATCTGAGAGCACTTTGCTCCAGGGACAAGAGTAGATTTAAAAGTTAATCTATTCACTTTACTGCAGTGACAGGCCGGCTTCTGTGATCTGGGGAGAGCAGACACATTTTATCTAGGCCAAAGACTTCACTGTCATTTGCATGTGTACTTTTATTTTTGGGGGCTTTTTAAATCAAGTAGCACATGAATATAGCGAGCACCAAAACCAATGTTTTTGTTTACATTATCTCATGGAAAGACCTTGTGCTTAAATGTTTATATCTTAACATTTTTCAAAAGAGCAAAAATGAGCAAATGTAGCACAGTCGTTACAAAAAACGACAACGACACACACACACAAAAAAAAAAGCTAATTTCAATAATAATATAATTTGTGTTTCCTTCTCATCAAAGAGAGGAGTGGAAGGCCTGTTGTGTATTATTCCAGACTTCAGGAGCCGGAGGGTGAGGGAGGAAAGCGGGGCGCGGGGCGTGTCACTCGTTCATCATGGCTAAATGTGCTGAAGCACCGGCACCCGGCCCAACGCCCAACCCCCCCAGTAAAGGCGGGGCTGAATGTCGAGGGGCACCTCCCCGAGAGAGAGAGAGAGAGAGAGAGAGAGAGAGAGAGAGAGAGAGAGGTGAAGTGCTCTTGGGCTGGGGCAAAGACGGATCCCACAGGTTCACGGTAAACAAGCGCGCGATCGCTGAGTCTCAATCGTATTTCTTATCAGAGACAAAAAAAAAAAAAAGGGAAAAAGGCCTGCATGGCAGACTGCGTTCTCGGTTGAAAGGAACGCACAAGATTACGCTTTTTAATTAAACTGCGACATACACACAAAGTTGTAAACTGAGAACACACCGCCGTACGTGTCCACATTCCACATGCGCACGCTCTTCTCTGTTTTCGTTTATCGACGGATAAGAAGTTTGAAAGGCAAACCTTTGATGTTATTATAAAAATGCGTGAATTGTATAACTGAACAAATGGAAGAACTGAATAAAGGGACAAAAGAACAATGACTGTGTGTGTGTGTGAGTGTGAGTGAGAGAGTGTGTGTGACCATGCGACCCCCAGCACCCCCCCACAACCACCCACCCCCCACACACAGAATTTAATTTTTTCCTTAAATTATAGCACATACTCAATACTTATTTTACAAACTATAACTACACTATTGACTTCTGTGAATATGCCTGCAAACCATTTACTGCCAAAGCAGAATTCAGAACCCGCTTGCACAGCGTATTAGAAACTTTGCGTTCAACAAACGCATTTTACCGCACAGACGCACACATTCATACACGCGCACACTCCCCCCCTCCCGCCCCCTCCTCTCCTCTCCCGAACGCATACCTCCCCCCCAAAAAAGGGAGAGGAACCTCTTTTTAAATGAAATAAATAAATAAACACACAAACACAGAGTTCACAGGGATTTCGCGCAACTTTAAAAGCGGAAAGCGTCGCTCTGACCGTCAGTCTGCGTGTGCTACAAACCACCCCCCGCAGCCTTCACCTAACCCCACCTCGCCTAAACACGCCGTCCGAGGCAGGGAACGGAGGGGCGGGCAACAGAAAAAAGAAAGAAAAAGGGAGAGAGGGATGGCGAGAGAGGGAGAGAGAGAGCGAGAGAAAGAGGCACCAGCCTAACTCACCCAGCAGTTGAGATTGAGATGCCAGCAGCCGAGCTGTTGCAGGAGCGAGAAGCTGGAGGTGAGCGCGCCGCCTTTGCAGCTCAACTCATCCATCGCCGCGGAAACGCCATCCCGCGGATACATCGCGGCGCCCTCTCTGACCTCAACAACTTCTCCTCCCTCCGGCGGCCGACCACCTCAGAGCGGCCTCGCGATCCTCTTCTGCTTTCAGCGTCCCCCGCTCTCCTTCCCCCCGAAAAAACCCGGATTCCCTGTAGCTTCCCCCCCCCCTTTCCTCTGGCACGCACGCTATCATTCAACCCCCCTTTGTTTATCGCTCTTCCTCCCCCCCCACCACCACCCCCCGACACTTATTTTTCTTATTTATTTATAAAATGTATTTATTAATTTTTCGTACAAAAAAGCACTTTTTAAAAAGAGAAACGCGCCCCTCTCTGCAGACGCGGAGAGCTCGGTGGGTTTTTGGCGGCCGGGCCCGGCGGGGGCGTGGGGCTGGCGCTGAGACGAGCCTCTCGGCCTCCTGGGGCGTGAGCCACCCTGTCCCGCAACGCCGATCCTCGGTCCGGGCAAGCTTGCACCGGTTTAAAAAAATAACAATAAAAAAAAATTGCTAGAAGTCAAAGAGAGATGGAGAAAAGATGGGATGCGGGGGTGGGGTGGGGAGGTGGGTGGGGGGTTGGGTAGTCGGGGGTCTCTGGGTTGTGACTCCTTGTACAGGAGAAAAGTGCTCAAGATATAATCGTCCCACCAACAGCAAACAAGTGCAAAAAATTGCAATAAATAAATAAATAAAAATATACAAAAACAAAACACAAAAGCCTGTATTAACCGACCCCAGAATTGTGCCCCACCATGTGTGGGCTAAGCGTCGGGGGGCTCCTCTAGGGCACCCCGAAATCCGCTGCTGGCTTGAAAGCTTCGGCTACAACAAGGTAAAGAAGTGCGCGAGGCAAGAGGAGGAGGTGCAGGGATGAAGGGGGAGAAGAAAAAAAAAAGAAAACGAAGAAGACAGAACTGCATCCGTAAAGCAAGCACGAGATCAGCAAACTGGAGCAAGCAGTCATTTATCTGCAGTTGTGCAGGTCCCCTCAAAAACACAACACACACTCGTGCTCTCACACACACACACACACACACACACACACACACACACACGCTTCCTCAGAGAGCGGAGCAGGGAGTTTTCTCTTGTCACTTTGACATGGCTGTGACATCTACATCATGGGCTTCTTTCCTTCTTTTTTTTCTTTTCTTTTTTACAACAATCGGCTCACTTTTTTAACATTTTTTATAGAAGTAGAACAAGAAGAGGAGGAAGATGAGGAAGAGAGAGAAAGGAACCTTAGGCACTATGACTAACCTGTCCCAGTATCTCCCTGCTCCTCCACAGGGCCTGTTTTATTTACCTGACACTTAGTCTTTCCTTTTTTTAAATTGTATTCATTGTATGGACACAATACCCCATAATATTCAGCTCTGAAAGGCCCTTACACCCCCCCAACCCCCCAATTATTACAGGATTTTGCCAGTCCGGGGAGGGGGGGAAGGGGGCTGGGGGCGGGAAAGGCTACTGTACTGCAACAGCAATGCAGATTTAAAACATGTAATTTTCACAGGGGTCAGCAGTTTCTTTTACCTTTTTAAATAAGATTATTATTATTTTTTAAATATCCTTTAGCTTAATGAAATTAAATATTTGTAAAAGAGAACGTGAGGTGCAAAGAAACAAACCACAGTGCCAATTTCAACTACAAAAACTAAGACCTAATACAATAGAGGGGGTGCATTTATATGAACGATTATGTTTCAGAACTGCATTGAAGAATGCAGCTGACTGAATATCTTTATTAACTTTTAGTTTAAAAAAATTGCAATGCACAATATCATTTAGCTTGGTAAATATTGTGCAGGTCCAACTTTATGGTGAAAAAATAAAAATACCCTGGCAGGCAGAATTTTTGTTTATCCAGAACAGGAAATAGGATGACAAAAAAACAAAAACACAAATCCACCCTCAACTCCCCCCCCCAAAAACCCCCCACACGCACAGAGCATCCGGCGGAGGACTCTGGGCCCTCCACACCGAAATACCGAAACAAAACCGGCAGAATTTCCCTTACATGGGAATAACAAAAGGTACGAGCGCCCAGCTTGACAAGCCAAAGAGCCCCAACAACACGGCGGCTAATTACCTCCCCTCCTTCCATTCAGACGGCCGGCACACTCCCGCTGAACCCCTGTCACACGTGCGATTCCTTAAGCAAACTGCCAGTTCTCGCCTGCCGCTAACCGACAGCTCCCAATCAGTTTCGCCACAATGGCAACACGCTGGCCCGCGGGCCAGGCAGAACCTCGCAGGGCTGGCAAAGACAACCCCCCCCGCCCCACACCACTCCAAGCGGGACAAGCAAGTGTGCAGGAAAAAAAAGAAAATGAAACAAAACAAAAAAACTAACAAAAAAAACTATTTGAACCAGAACAAAACTACAATGGAGAGCCATCCTTTAATTGCCACAATCACACTCAACTTTGAAGTAAATCAGATGAGACAATTTAAAAGAATTGTACTCACACAAACACACATACACACACAAAACACGCACACACTGCTGTCCACCTGCTAGAAGCCAATTTATTTTTTGTGAGGAAAAAAATAAAATAATATATATAATTTTATATTGCTTGCTGGGTTTTTGAAGATTCTGATCCACTTGTGCTCAACTACTTTTAAAGAGCTCACAAAGGCGCTCTGAAGAGGAATTGAAGGAAAAAAAATAAAACAAATCTGAACTTAACTTCCATTCTTTAACATCTGTATTATTTAATCTAAAATATGTCATTTAGAAATTATGACAAACACCTATACAAATGCCTGACACAGACGTGGTACACAACTGTAAATAAAAGGGGGATTTCTTTTACAGAAAGCAGCAATTTAATAATGAAATCTAAACAATGTATTCAAGCAAGATTGCAAACACATCCATTATAATTTTTTATAAATATTCCAAAGCTCCAACAATGAAACACCCTTAAACTGCAGGGCAAACAACTAATTTAAAAACATAAATAAAAAGCTTTCATTGCCAAAATCAAACTAAATGTCCCTAAATAATTCACAACGATGAGAAAATATTAAATGTATTAGAAAAAAGAATCAATAATAATCTGATATATATATTTATATATATATATATATATATAAAAAAAAAGCAAATAAAAATCTACACAACCAAGCGGTAACTCCGAATAAAACGTAAAAAAAAAAAAAAAAAAAAAAAAAAAAAAAAAAGTAGCTTACCATTGACACCAGCTTGGTTTGGGATGGGTACCGATGCGTCTGGTTTCCTGGTTATAACAAGCATGCTGCCGGTTGCTGTAGCGCTCAGACTACACAAGATGCACATCACACTGTCATCAGCTATTCCACTGGAGGGCAGCACCTTCCCAACTGCAGTCCGGCGACCAGATCGCCCGAGCCGATAACAAAAGCTCAGATGAGACAAGCCAAGCCAAGCCACCCAAGCGCCCGAGACCAGGTCCTCCACAGAATACACACTGCTCAAACTCCCCATTCACAAGAATTAAGCGTGCGCGGTGGGAAAGATCGCACCGACGCAAATCTCTGCCCCCTTCGCTCATCCTCATACACCCCTTAATAAGCTCTTTTGTGTCCATCTTTCTTTCTTTGATAAGTTGAAAGAAAAAAAAAAAAAAAAAAGAACAAAAAAAAGGCTTTCTCTTCCTTCCAGAGCTTGGCAAACAAAGGTACTCAAGCCCGTTCTATACAGCGCCTCCCTAACTTGGCTAAACTTGAGCGGTGGGTGTCCTCCCGCCGTGTCATTAATCCTAAACGCATCGCTCATTTCAGAGGGCGAAAATGAAAACAACGTAAAAACAAAGCAGGGGGAGGGAAAAAAAAACAACTAAAAAAATTCCCACAAAAGAAGGATAAAATGCTGGGTTGCATCGATGTGCGGCTGAGGGAGCGTTACTCTGCCTCTGGTTCTGCCTTTTGCATGCCCACAATTTTGATGTAGATACAGGGAAAATATAAATACAGCGAAACATAAATGAGACCCTTTTCAGAAAAGAGAGGAGAAAAAAAAAAAAAAAAGCAAACCCCCAAAACAAACGAAACGTACTGTTCGCCGCCTTGCGAGCTGCACGGCTTTCTTTAAAAGACAGCGACGCAAAGGACCCAAACTCCCAAATCAAACAAACAAAAATCGGCAGGAAAAAAAAAAAAAAGAGAGACAAAATGAAAAAACAGAAACAAGTCACATTAATTTCAGAAGCACCGGCAATTGAAAATTTTGCACGGGCAACTAATGGCTACGCGAGAGGAACCTCGCTCTTAAAGCCGCGATCCGAACACGATCCAAACCACCGCTGTGCGCCTTTTAACCATAGTAGAAAAAAAATTACTATTGATCTTCAAATGGCGATAATTGAAAAGATCAAAACGATTAAACAAAATTGAGAATGTGCTGACTTACCATGTTATGCTTTAAAAAAAAAAAAAAAAAAAAAAAA
>JAINUG010000226.1:1092500-1110000 GCA_029706075.1 Aldrovandia affinis
ATAAATAAAAAAATAAAAAGAAGAAAAAAGTATCAAAATCAAAAGAGGGCTGGTCTTCGGATCGTTTTTAATATCCTAAAATACAGAATTGTAGAACTGTTAATAACGACATGTTAATATTACGAGTATAATTATGATTACTATTAATATTACTACCACTAATATTATTAGTATTATTATTGTAGAGATGGTTACAAATATTACTACCATCGAATGCTAATCATTACCGTACTAAGGCGACAATCAATGCCATAAATTAAGATGCTGATACCCTTCACGTTCCAATCAGAGTTGTATACTGTGCATTTATTACAACACCTAATAACCACATACACACCGTTGCCTTCAGCAGAGATAGCTTTTTTTTAACCCACTTGCAACATCTAACTTAAAGGTATCACTTCCACACTGACAACGTAAAAGTAACACAAAAAAAAAAATGGGGGTGGGAAGAGAAAAAGAACAAGAAGGAAAAAAATAAAATAATAATAAATAAAAAAAAGCCCTGTGCCACAAGCACATATACGAGAACTTTCACCAATTAGTGTGGGGAGACGAGAGAGGGAGCAGGCACAGTGCCGGCGCTCAAAGAGCCGGGCCTCGCGGCAAAGCTGTCATGTCGGCAGGATTGATCAACAGCCGCACTATTTCTAATGGCATCTTGTCATGAAGCTTCAGCCATGGGGAGCCACCTGCCTAACTCCTCACAGACAGACGAGTGTGTGTGTGTGTGTGTGTGTGTGTGTGTGTGTGTGTGTGTGTGTGTGTGTGAGGGGGCATACCTATTCCATGCCAGTGTCTTTTACTAACAATTTGAGAAGGGGCTTCATCCCCCCCCCCCCATACCCACCCACCCCCCCCCAAACACGCATATCCCTCAGTTGAAATGTGACAGGTGCGCTACACTGCCTCAACTCGCTTCGTCCTACTAAACAAAGCACATATGCCTGGAAACATGCTGAATGCTAATGGGAGGCATACGGGGGTATACACCACTGCGTCAAATTCATAAAGTAAAAAAATCGATAAATAAAATAAATAAATCGTGTTAAATTGTAAGTAGGCCACATGTATAGTAAAAATAAAAAATAAATGCCGAAAGAAAAAGCAGCATCTTCCTTCACCTTTTGTAAGGTCAAACATTTTTGTCGTCATTTTATTTTTACGATAAAAAAATGGGGGGGAAAAAATCGATAAAATACTCCAAATTCACATCTATGACAGGGTAAAGCATATTTCCTGATGCAAATATCTGTTTGCCATGTCTATAAAAGCTAATGTAATGCATGCATATATATATATATATATATATATAGGAAAAACAGCTAGCTTTTTTCATCTTCGCGCGGTCGAAAATGCATATGCTGACTTGTTTCGCATAAACGTTTTATAAAAATGTAACGCTTTTTCAAAATGTATTTCTTCAAGTTCAAAAAAGATGATTAGTTTAGCTGTATTTATGTCCTCTGCCGCCACACAAGTCTTACCTTGCCAACAAAAAAAAGTCAAATAAAAGTTACAGAACTTTCGAGTTCAAGGTAGCGCCTGAATTCGGTTGCATGTCACGTACGTTAACCTTTTTATCGGTGCTGCCTCTGGTCTCGTCAGTCGATGAAATTCTCCGCCCGCGGCTATGGCTTAGCCGAGGGACACAGACCAATGAAAAAATATTTCATTGTGTTAGCATTTCAAATAGCGGGCGTTTGGGGGGGGGGGGGCGGGCGTAGAAGAAGCGCTAACCGATCATTGCCAGAGGAATTAATTGGCTATTCCGAGAATAATGTCCCTCACCCAAGCTCCTCCGAGGACCGAGCTCTGACGGGGGACACATTTTGTTCGGTTTCTTCAAAAAAAGACCGCTCGGGGGGCTAGCTGGCCATATTCGAGGTTTTAGCGCATTCCCCTAAAGGCCAGAAAATTAATCAGAGCCGCTGAACCAGACTCGGCTAATCCGTAGCCTAATTAAAATGCAGGAAAAAACTCACAAAAAAAACCATTACGCTTCTTCAATGTATTGCGGATCGACAAAATAAATTAATCAATAAATAAATTAACGAAAAAATTTAGGAAAAAAACCTGGAACTTCGTTAAATCATTAAGACAAAAGTGTAAATAAACATTTATTATATATATATATATAGATATATATATAGATATATATAAATATATATATACACATTTAGAGGAAAGAGAAATTTAGAACAATGGACTCGACTCGGCTCTTGGCCAACGCTCAATAAATGGCTCAAGATGGAGCTACCTTGGTGGTGCTTCTATCCTTTTATTCAGAGGGATTTAAGTTCGAGCTCTATTTCACATCGCCCAAGCATATGCAATGACCCTGACTGATATTAGTGTATCTGTAGACACATCTTAATCTAACCTTTTTAAAGCTCTGTGGCTTTCAAACTCAAAACAGCATAAACAATGAGCATTGTTGGGGGGGCCCTGGGAGACTCTTCAGAAGTGTTGGCTTGGTCTGGGGCAGGAACCCTCCGGATAAACAGCTGCTTATACGCCCGAATCAGCAGCTCCACACACCAAAGCGGGAAAACAACAACAGCAAAAAAAGGAAAAAAAGAAAAAGAAATACAACAACAAAAAAAAAAGAAGGATCGAGATTAGGGAACCTTCCCAAATGTTCCATCTTTCCATATCGACCGCCGGGCCTATAGCGTCGAGGTGTCGATTTCGCTCCCCTAAGACGGCGCACGAATTCGCAGCGGTCCCATTATACCGTCTCGGCGCTCATTGTGAATTCCGCCAACGAAGTCAATCTTATTAACTTCCGCGCCGGTTCACACATGACATTTTCTTCAATTTTCTCGCCAACATCAAAAACATCAATTAGCAGCTCGAAAATAGGAAGGAGCGAATGAGAGAGTCCGATAACGCAGACTTATTTGAAGCCGAGGGTAAATCTATTCTCCGGTTTCTGAATGTGTTCATTACAATTGCATTTTCAAAGAAGACCTCCAAATAGCAAAGAAATTAAATTTATCTTCTAGAAATGTCCAGAAATTGTTTTCTTTTTTCTGTTTTTTTAATCCTGTGTCTATCTCCTGGTCTCAGTGGGCAACACAAAGTATAGCGGGCGGATTTTCTCTCTCATTATAACAGATCACAACTCTCACAGAGGTGGAAACCAGGGACACCAACGAAAGCCATTCCCATCACCAAATATAAATAAATAAACACAAACAAACAATACCTACAAGCCTGAAACAAGTTAGCTGGAAAGACTGCGTTGATTGAAATCTCGCTAAAATTACGTTGTTGGAGCTGAAGCTTAAATGCGACTGCCCACACACAAAAGAAAATCAGAATTTGTTTCAGAAATCTCTAATTGGCCAGTTGAAACAAATGCATGCAGCAAATTTCAATATATAGCTTGAGCCTACAGCGTTCAAACACATAACAACAAAACAGGGTACATTCTAATGCTACTTGTACAAAAAAACTATAAATGTTAGACTTGAACCTCACGTTACGTATTGTAATAATTTGCAGCTCAATGCTTTGCCATTTTCTGTGCATCTCACTTACCACCCCAAAAAATATTTATAAATAAAATGTACTGATATATTTGTTGAGAATAGTACTGGCATTCAAATAAAAATGGTATATATATATATTTTTTTTCTTTTCTTCTAAATATGCTGAAGAGTAAAATACAAAATTAAATAAAACAAACATGTTGCCCCATGACATAAATGTTGTAGTTTCTTAAAGATTCATTCAAAATGGTCATCCCCCCCACTTCCCCCCCTAGACACATACTACGCTGAAAACTGCAACAGAAATAAGATATGCAGCATTAACAATCCTACTTTGCTGGAATTATGAACCCTGAACGGTTTTTTTAAAGTATTTTTTTTTTTAAACCATGATGAACATGTAACTCAATAAACCTCGGTTCGTAACCTTTAAGTAAAAGGCTATTTTTTGCTGATATCCAAACATGGTAAGAAAGCTTCCTAATGCTTGAGTTACATCTCGGAGAGGGTGAACAAAAGGCAACTCCAGCGCCTGCTGAAGACACTCCGGTGGACTTAATGCGGGGGGAAAACGGGCGCGCTCACACGAGGGCTAGGATCAGATTCCTACGGCACATTGATTTCTGATCTTTTGACATTATTTAGTTGCTTTTTATTTTCTAGCCTGTCTTTTTTTAACATGTCACAAAAGACAGAAATGTCTAAACAGCCGACGGTAGGGATATCTACTATCTGTCAAGGCACAGGTTTTTCCCGGCATTGAACAACGCGGGCCCCCCTGACACAGTGCCGAGAATTGGCGAGATGAAAATATCACTCTTTAATGGGCTAGTCGGATTTCGTAGCCATTTGCTTTTGTGAAGGAGAAAAGGGTGACGGGTAACAAGTGCAATGAAACGCAATATACTTCACACAGCGCTTCTGACTGCACGGCCAAACCTTGCTCTCTCAAAAAGCCTAAATTTATCTCTCAGACTAGAGCAATGAGGCTGCATGGTGGCTCTCTATTATTTATACAAACGGCACACACCCTCCGTTTCTGCTTCTATTATTTAATAAATAAACAAACAAACAAAAGAAAAGATTTCGAATGCAGAGGTGATGCGTTAAGTTAATGAGCCCTGCATGGGTGCTAACATGCGTTGCTCTGTTCCGTTACAGCTGATCGCATTCCTTAATTCGTAGGTGTATACATTTGTAAAGTACACCCCGGTGGAAATATAGAAATTTTTTTTAATTTAAAAAGTATTTGTTTGTCTATACAGAATCCCTGTCTAAATAATTCAAAGCACATACAAAGCAGTGGGGATGGGGGTGTCTCTGTGTGTGCAAACACTTTATATTTAAGTTAACTTTGGTGTTTGATTTATTGTAATTTATCAAATAAATGTTGTGGGGTTTTCTTGTGTCACGATTGTGTAAAATGAGTACAAATCGATACCACTTACCACCAGGACGCTACAAAAAGCAGACGAGCAGGAGTGAACTATGAGACTGGCACAGCGGGCAGGACGCGTTCTCCACCAGGCGGGTGAACCACGTGATCCCGGTGTGCGCTTGACATTTCAGACCGCACTGCTCTGCAGCTCTGCAGCTACACTTTCTGTGTGCCGCACATAACATGAGCATTAGTGAGATATTGTGCCACTTTTAAAGGCCTGAGCCAGGGTATGTAGCTAAGCGAAGGAGGATGGCACGGCAGTCTGGGCATCTGGCAAACAGGAAGAGGTGCCCTCACAGCACGAGAGAGTATGCAAACATTGTCAGAGTGCAGCTTAACAATAGATCTAAATCCCATTAACCGATTAGGGCTTTTATATTATTGCTTTCTTTTTTTTAAAACAACAAACCAACCAAACCAAGAAAAAGAAAAAGAAAAGAATCACACATGGGCACGGGGTTAATTATTTGTAATGTTTGTAAGGAACAGCCACACGGACGCGGCCATGTCGTATCTGTGAATAAACAGCACGGCGCTTATAATGCCCGCTGGCGTGAAACTAATGGACTTTCAATGAGACGGAGAAACACAGGCAATGGACAGGAAACTGTGCGCTGCAGGTGATGGAACAGGTACCCTCCCCCCCACTGCACACACACGCACACGCACACACACGCACACGCACATACACCATAACACACACCACACACACACCCACACCACACCACACCACACCACACACCACACCACACCACACCACACACACACACACACACACACACACACACACACACACAATGGCAGTGTCCAGGTGTGGCCACACAGAATGCAGTTTAAGGAGAACATGGGAGTTAATCGTAGTGAAACTGAACCCCTTCCCTGAGTCTCATCTTCATATACCGCACCCCACACCCCCCAAACCTAGACACCTTAACTTGCGGAGCTGAATCTCGGTTTAAAGGTTGTTATTAAAGGTAAGTACAGAGCGCAGCCCCTATTTAGGAGAAGTGGCCGCTGAGAGTTGCGCTCACGGGCACGCCGTGGCGTCCTTGAGGCAGAAGCGTTCCTGCTCGCGCGCATGTTCATACACGCAGGGTGTCATTACGCTGTGTGTGGAAGAACAGCTTCTGTACTTTAAAAAAGCTCACTTTACTGAAGTGCTTCCTAAAAGAACTCCATTCAATTACAGGAAAATATGGAGGAGGAGGAGGAGGACAAAAAAGTAAGCATACAATTTATCCTCAAATTCATCAGCACAGTCACTTATCTTTTCAGAATAGCGTCCGTGGTGTAATCGCAGTGGCTTAGCTTATTACACTGTATTTTATCACCATCATTTCTAATTGCAAAATGCGCGCATATTACCTGGAGTGAATGAGATTGACAATTCAAAAAGAATAAAGAAATTAATGAATGTTTTTTTGAAAAGTAACAGTGTGCACCTCTGAATGGCTGTAGGAGGGCATCGTGGCCAACCCTCAACTCAAAAGGTTATTGACAATTTTGGCTATTGAAAACAGCCACAACATTCATGCAGTCCTACCAAGAAATTCATAAGATAATCATAGAAATCTTATAATCATAGAAATTCTACAATAACAAAAGCCTATTACTGAACATAATAAACATTATATACACTTAAACATATTATATACTTATATTATATTTAAACATACTACTTATATCTACCTGGTTGTGGCCCCCTCATAATGATGATATCCTGTTTTCTCACAAAAAAACCCCATAATAATGATTAAATGTTTATTCCTAGCATTTTTAGTTTTAGTTTTAATTTAAGGTTCTACCGTGTCAGTTCATTAACGACTGTTCGTATCTACCTTTCCAATTACACTCAGAGTTTGGAGTTTACAAATTCTGTCTTTCATGTCCTTGTGTTCACAGATAAGTCACTCTTCTACACCATGAAAGAATGTTTTTAATGAGCTGAGCCAAGGTTAATTGGTTAGCCAAGATCCTGTGGTCATGTGTTCCAATATGAAATTAAGCCATTTCCTGGACTTTCCAAGACTTATTTAATTAGAAACACTTCACCCAATTTTCATTTCCTACAGAACTGTAATATTGTAGTTTTTTTTATTCCCCCTAAATTGCTTTGACATTATTTACCAGAGGCTTCTTCCCCTGAACCCCAGCGCAAACAAGCATGACATCACGCAGTAAGTAAGTCTCAACACCTGCTTCACTGCTGCCCTAAACACAACACTGTGATACTGGGCAATATGCGAATTTAGATGTTTTGTTTTTTTAGAGAGATGGGGAAATGGGATTAGCCAAACACAAACAATTTAGCAGATGGGGAAATGGGATTGGCAAAATACACACAATTTTGCATGTATCAAATGTGTGCATCTGGGGAAAAAAAATGTTTCACACTGATTTTTGTGTGAATTATTTTCAAGAAAACACACACACACACACACACACACACACACACACACACACACACACACACACACACACACACACACACACACACACACACACACACACACAAAATCAGCTAATCCTTTCTAAAGGACTGTAACAGTCACTAGTTATTAGGAGCTTCATGGGGTGAATCTGCCCATTAGAAAGACCCCGTAATTAACAGTGCTGGTTGTGTTAAGGTTGCACTTGTGGGGTACCCCGACACTATAATTACGCTTCTTCACTGAACCCTCTCCCTCGGCACTAATTCAATCCATCTTCATTCCACAGACGACCGCTCCAGCTGATGGATAGTCATCATTAGGAAGGACAAAACGTAGTGCTGTAAGCGAGGGAAGGGTGGAGGAGAGGCACGGGGCGGGGGAGAGATCGGGGTGCACACCATTGCCTCTGTGGAGTGGGACCCATACATAACTTTAGGGGCTGGGCTGCAGATGGAGAGGGGGGCGGGGCTGGGGGTCAGCGCTCAGCAGGAGCTAGCCGTGCGGTCACCACACACCAAACGGACCACGACCAGGGAGCAGAGCGCAATGCTACAGGAACCAGAGCGCACTGCTACAGGAAGCACAGCGCACTGCTACAGGAACCAGAGCGCACTGCTACAGGAACCAGAGCGCACTGCTACAGGAACCAGAGCGCACTGCTACAGGAAGCACAGCGTACTGCTACAGGAAGCAGAGCGCACTGCTACAGGAAGCACAGCGTACTGCTACAGGAAGCAGAGCGCACTGCTACAGGAAGCACAGCGCACTGCTACAGGAAGCAGAGCGCACTGCTACAGGAAGCAGAGCGCACTGCTATAGGAACCAGAGCGCACTGCTACAGGAACCAGAGCGCACTGCTACAGGAAGCAGAGCGCACTGCTACAGGAACCAGAGCGCACTGCTACAGGAACCAGAGCGCACTGCTACAGGAACCAGAGCGCACAAATACAGCCACTGAGAAACATGCATGAATGCATAGTTGCACGCACACACACACACACACAACGTACTCACAAATGTAAGGGGGGTTAACAAGAAGGGTAAACACACACTCCCCTGACTAGGCCAGATCACTAAAGTAGCACATTTTTCCAACAAAAACGAAATAAAAACACCCTGCTGCCATTTTCAGGACTCTGGAAGCTGCTGCTGCCCTAAGCCACGCCACCAACAGGAACCAGGAAGTCTCTCCCTCCACAGGGTCAAGCTGGAGCAGGTCAGCAGCCTCACACTGTGACATCACTCAGTGATGTCACACTGCGGTTCACTGTGATATCACAGCCCTATGTGACATCACACTGTGCCTTTCGACTGTGTATACATTCCTTGTTTTCATCTTATTGTCATCCCCGTTTTTGCAACATACATAGAGCGCTTTGCACACCTGCATGAAGAGCGCAGAATAAATAAAGTTTATCAAATTATTATTACTGTTTTCTTCATCACATAGTTCCCTGTTGCATCACACAGTCCTCGATGTTCCAGCACGCACTAAAAAGAACCGCCTAGAGACCTTCAGCGAGGAAGCTGGTACTCTGTATTTAAGCCTCCTATAAAAAGACCCAGGCAGGATGTATACCTTAAGTATGCATATTTAAAAACATGTATTTATTTTAAATCCCCCCCCCCCCAGGGGACGTTAGTGGGTGCAAAGTGATTTTCAGCGTGATCCTGGCGGATCACACCCGGGCCTCCCCTCTCCACAAGCTCTGCGCAGTGTGTCTGTGGACCTGCCAGCCGCGTTTCACATTTCAGCCCCTCGTGTCCGTACCGCTCTGCGGCCTCTCTCCCTGTCCCTGTCCCTCCCTCTCCCTCTCTCTCTCGCGCACAAATCATAGTCGCACCGCTCTCTCAGGGCATGCGCTAGGAGGAAATGACAGGTCACTCCCCCCCCCACTCCCCACTCCGCCACGTCTGCCAACCCTGTGACCTCTCCTCCATCTACAGCGTCACTTCTCAAAGGAACCAAATGATCCTTGTTTTCTTACAAATATATTAATATTAGGCATATCAGAATTAATAATAATAACATATATATGCCATTTAGCAGACGCTTTTATCCAAAGCGACTCACGGTAGTGAATGCATACATTTTTCAGTATATGTGGCCTCAGTGGGGATTAAACCCACAACCTAAGCGTTGCCAACGCTGTGCTCTACCAACTGAGCCACGGAGAATTGAATGAATGAATGAAATCCGGAGGACCACGCCCCCGAAGTTATGACAAATGTAAAAACCAAATAAAACACAGGCTGAAAACTTATTGAGCGACTGAAATCGCCTGTGGCTACTGACGTGGCCTGAAGAAGAAAAAAGGCCAGGAGGAGGGAGAGGAGTTGGCGTAGGCAGGTGTACAGTGACAGAGGTGTAGGAGGAGTGCTGGAGGTGGGGGTGTAGATGGGAGTTCTGAGGCTCTCAGTCTGATTAGCTTGGAGCAGGCCCCGGGTCACAGAGGCAGGATGAAGGTGGGTGAGTTTTGCCATTTCAGACAATTGAATTTTGCCTGATTCTCCCAATCGATTAAGTTCAGTGAACCCCAAGGGCCTCCTGCAGCCCCCCCAGCATGAGAGCGCCCCAAACGTGACCCCTTTACCCTGCAAGCCCCCAATTCTTTTTTTGTTCGACAAGATTATAAGAGACGTAGCTTTACGAACCCAGCTCAAAAGCAATCACGTCTCACGTGGTTTTAATTTTAAACGTACCGACGCTTCAAACCGCAAGCAGATCACAGCGTTAAGTTAGCAAGCATACAGAAAAGGTCACTTTAATACTGAACTAATAGATATGCATTCCTAACCAAATTATATATTTTTTACCAACAAAATATACGATGACCATAGTCGAGTAAAAGAAATACAATAAAATAAAACAAACAAAACATACATACATATATAAACAAGTGAAACGCAATGACTCGTCGTCGCACATTCAATGAACATAAACATGAATGCGCCAGCGTCAGAATACGACGTGGACAAGTTTATTGCTCCCTTGTGGCGTGTCTTGCCACAGGGCCAGCACAGTCCATTGGCCATTTTTCAGTCACAGCCAAGACTGCAGAGTAACGTGGGCCGTCTCTCCTCGAGTTTCAAGGGCACAGCACGCGCTACACTGGAATAGCTTTAAAGAGGCTGTATTTGTCAACTGCAGTTACATAAACACTTTCAAAAGCAAAGGTCGGAGATATATGGCGTTATATATACGATAATATGTGCCTGGCTCCTGAGTATAATTCGTTTTCACCCCATATTATATTTGAAAGGTATTGTCTCATTTAAAAGAAAATATGAAGTCAAAAATTTGACTTCATACATTGTTTTATAATACAAATGGAACTTTGCTTCCATCCAAGTCCTCACTTCGCTGCCCGTCTCCACCAATTAACTGTGTGCAATAACAGCATGGACGTATTACAGTCTATATGAAATTTGCTATAAATGTAATCTACTGAGCATATAGATCAAAGCTATTAGCAGTCAGCAGCTAGTGCATATAATATATTTTGACTCAGTGGATTTTCTGCATTTTTTTTATTGCAAATATTTTTCATAACGTGGGTGAAACGTGGTTCTAGCGAGTCAATGCTAAATGGGGAAGTGCTGAAGGGGGCACACATGTCAAATGTTCTTTCATACTCTTTTCCCCCCCAATAGATGTGTGTGAATGGTTAGTACTGGGCTAAATGAGCAGAGACGAGGCCGGAACGTTCCGACAGGATCTGTTCACTTCGCCCTGCAGTACCCTACAACAGAGCAACCCTCGTGCGTTTGGCCAGGAAACACACTGAAAACACACTGCGCTACACACAGTCACAGGCCAGTCAATTCAGTGCCCCTGAGGGGGGGAACTTGTGCACACTTGTTCAGCTATAAGACAAGAGCCAACTTACTGAGAGAGAGGGAGCGAGGGAGGGAGGGAGGGAGAAAGAGAGAGAGACCGCGAGGGGGGGGAGAGAGAGAGCAGAAGTGAAAGGGATAGAGCGAGAGAGTGAGAGAGAGGGAGAGACAGCAAGAGGGGAGAGAGAAAGCGAGAGAGCAGAAGTGAAAGAGAGAGAGAAAGAGAGAGAGAGAGAGAAAGAGAGGGGGAGGAAGAGAGAGGAATGCAGTCTCTCTCCAGGATGAATTCCCTCGGAGACCTGGACAGGGAGCTGCAAGCTGAAACCCGAACGCGTCGACGCCCCACAGACACCAAGTGAGACAGATGGAAGGAGACAATTCTCTGGGTGAAGAGCTAATGATGCGCTGAGCCTATCCCAGCGAGAGCCCCCCGCCCGCTCCCCACGTCCCACCACCAGAGGACAACACCCTGCAGTTTGCACAGTAACAACACTCCAAATGCTGCCCAATGGGTGCAATTACCATCAGTTACATGTCAATTACACCTCAACTACACCTCAATTACACCTCAATTACACCCTGCTGTATTTATGAAGAGGTATAAGCTGGCCGCACCGGGGGAGAGGGGCAGGGATAGGAGACCTAAACCCTTTCACCTGCCATCTGGATCCCCTCAAATCCCCCCCCCCCTCCACCTCCCTCCTACACCCCCCCTTAGAGGGACAGCCGACTACCAGGCAAACTGCAGAGCTTCTCCGTTTAGTCAGGAGCCACATGAGGTGAAATCTTGCCAAACAAAAAGGCAAACCAGTATTTAATTATGTTGTTTTTCTTAACTGAGGCATCTGCTGCAAAACTTTGCTCACGAGACAACACGAACGTCAAAAGCAACAAACAACGCCTAAAGTGCAAGCACAATATTTGAAATGCTGAAGTGGTTGGAAAATATAGAAGTAAAACAGGATTTTTTTTTACAAGATTTGTTTCGTCATTAAAGTTCATTTTCACACAGCGCTGCAGATGTTGGTTTATCTGACGGACTTCTGCAGAAGCAATAATTTTAAGAACCCGAGGCACTAGAGGGCGAGACGACCAGTAAAAAGGAAAAAGCCAATAGGAAAGGAGCCTGTTCAATTCTGCTCGCAATTACAAGTAGAACAAGTTTCCCCCCTATTGTAAACAAAACTGAACACAGTAAGTATAACCAGTTTATATATATTATATATGTATATAAATATATATATACACATACATACGCACAGCGTGCATACACACACACACACACACACACACACACATTCTCACACGCACACATGCACACACAAGAAAGAAACATGTTTCATTTAAAAGCACTAAGCGCTGTTTACAGAAGGATAGGGGGGGAAAAATGTCAGATATGTACAGAATATCCCCACCACAAAATGTTCTTAAGAGGGTCTAATCTTACTGAATTTTTAGTGTGAGGAAATGTCTTTGCACAAGTGATTTCAAGAAAAAATACACAATTAAAATGCATTAAATATCATTAAATGCGTCTTGAAAAATTGCGTCTGTCAAGGGGACGGGCAGGTCAGCCCCACAAGGCCACGATCCTACACGCGGTCAGAGTGGGTTCGGGGTGTCACCTGACCTCCCCTGCTCCAGCTGTGTCATAATCTGCACCAGAGGCAGAACAGTTGGGCAGAAAGCATGGCCACAGTCTGTTCAGTTCCACAGTGAGCTCAGACCACGGCGAGCTGTATCCATCATCCTGTTATTCCAAACATCTGGTGCCCGTCCCATCAGTCTGGCAGCCACACCGGCTCAAATATAGACATTTGTCTTTTCTATACATTTTTCACATAAAAAAAAATTATAATAATAATCTGAACATTAACGTTAGCGTTAGCAAACAGAACACTGACGAGTGTAAGATCATCGATTAGGAAATATTTTCCAGATTTTTTTCTTGTTGTGGTGTGGTATGGTAAATTAACTTTCAAATGAAATGAAATGAAATTACAGCCCATTGATAAACGACTGAAGTCTGAAGTCAACCTAAAGTAACAAAAACAGAGCATCCTGGGAAGGCGGAAGGCAAGAAATGGAAGTCCGTACGCAAGTTTCCAGTTTGGAAACGACAGCGTAATAAGTCAGACACAGCTGTAAAAGCACAGTAAACTCTTGAGCCGACCCTCACCAGTTTAACTCATCAAATAATTAAGCGCAGAGAGATCCTTTTCCTGCACTAAAATGAATCTGTCATTTCAAGCCCCCCCCCTCTCCACCCCCCGCGCTACTGTACTGTTTACTGATATGCATCTCCGTCTGCCCCGTGTTGCACTTGGACGGCTTTCAAAAAGGACACGGGTTCTCTCTCGGCAAGGAAGCTCACATCCTTAATGGTTTTCAAAACAGGAAGCTTCAAGAAAGAAAGAAAAAGAAAAAAAGAGAAAGAGAAAAAAAACTGCATAAATGTTTTCTTGTTTTGATGTATAAATCCCAGTTCCTCTGAGGAGGCCAGCGCAGGACTCGTAAACAAATCCAAACTAACCCCCGCATCAGGATTCATGAATCCCAGGTCAGGGCAGGACTCGTAAACTAATCCAAACGAACCCGCATCAGGATTCATGAATCCCAGGTCAGGATGGCGCCAGGCTGAACAGCAGAACACACAGTGGCTCAGAAGCACAGATTCCATTTCTTTATTAAATGGAGGCTTGTGCCTTGTAACACGTACGAATACATTGCAATAACGTCTTCTTCATGGAACGCACATCCATGCATTAGCGTATAGCGGCACCATGATCGCCCCAAGCCCGACAGAATGCACGTTTCAAACTTTGGTTTCCGAGTCGCACACCGAGAATCTTCAGGTAAAAAGATGGCTGCTGGCCTGGAGGACGGGCAGGACGGGCGTTTCACATCAAATCAAAGCCGAAGCAGGCGAGAGACCACAAAGGGCTGTCCAAGTCAATTAACGCGGAGACGTTAGTTAATCGATCAATAATCTAACAATTTAACACTCGGCATTAGTAATGGAATACTTTTAATTGGGGTGAGGGGAGCGGGACCGGCCGGGGAGAACACCGCAGATCCCCCTGCGGGACCGGTCTGCTCCGCAGATCCTCGCCGTCGCACTGGCGGAAAAAATCGATTAAGCGAGCACTGGGCGCGCGGGACCGCCGCACCCCTCCACAGCGAGGATCGCGTGTCGCGCCCGGGGCTCGGGTTCGCTCTCGTCGGCCGCCCCCTCCTTCACCGGGCCAATATTTACAGCTCAGGGCTGTAGCTGCAAACCATATTTCACTCAGGGATAAATATCGCCTGCTCGCGGCGTTCGTTAGTCCTGGGGAGACTCTCCGCCTTTTCTTAGGGTTGAGGAGTCGTTTTGTGGTTTAGCCTGAGCTTGTTTTCGCACTCTTTCTCCTTCCCTCTCTCTCGCTCTCTCTCTTTCCCTCTCGCTCTCTCCCCCTCTCTCACTCTCTCTCTCTGGAACACACACTTCAATAGGTGCTTTGTGACAACGGGCCGAAAAAAATGAATTACAGCTTTTTATCTTTATTACCATTAAACATTTATGATTAATTGATTTACTTATCGATCTGCGGTTCATGCATGCGGTTACTGATGAAAATAATACGGTCTAAATGTTTAGGTTTCAAAAATGTTTAAAATCGATCACCGATGCTCCATGCGAGAGGCACACAAGCGTCCAGTCAGATTCACAGAGAGAGGCGTTGTCTGCAATGTCAGAAAAGCCCCTTCTGCGGCCCGCCACCTTCAGCCCTGTGTGTTTGTCATTCAGCATTCGGCCCAAACCCGCAACGCTGGCGAACACAAACTCAACGCTTCATCAGTCCGACCAGCCTTAGGGAAAAACATGTGCTGTGACACAAAAGAAATAAGCAACAACAACAACAACACAAAGCTGCAATAAAGACAGCCACAAACATCTCTGCACAGCTGGATAAAACAAACTTAACCGGCACACCAAATCACACCAAAGTAGTCATTTTTTCCCCTCTTTCTTTTTCTAAAAGTTTTTTATACTTCTGTGACACACTTCATATTTGTTTTTTTTTTGGTATGGGTATTGGTATCCGTCATTTTCAAGAACATTTCTCCCCCCCCCTCCCGCGTGCTGTCTGCACGTGTGTAAAAACAGGCGTCCATTGATTTCCTCTGCGCCGGCTGCTTCGTTTCACCGGCATCTTCGTCTGTACTCCGCACTCCAGCGGCCTAACCAACAAATGATGTGGGGAGGGGGAGTGGGGTTGGGGGGGGGAGAAAGTGATACACGCGCCTCCAAAGTTTCGCCTATTGATTTCTTTTTGATGCAGGCAGAAGAAGCAGAAAAAGTTGAAAGCAGCGGGGATCTTTATTTCGTTTGTGCTTCGTTTTTGATCACCACCCTTACGACCATCACAGACGCAACGCCCGCCCGCGACTCTTTCCCCCCGGCGCTCGACTCGCGTTCGGACTCGAACCCCCCCGATTCGGCGTGGTCACGCGGCCCCGTCACGTTGCGGCTGATCCGATCCGAGCGAGAGCTGTGCGGGCGTGGTGGCATCTCAGCCCTGCGTCAACATCGTAACGAGTTCAGAACTCTGAAGCCACGTTTTGAACTTGGGGGGGTTGGGAGAGTGGAGTGGGAGTGGGACGAACGCTGACCGGGAGACTGGCGGTCCAGTGGGAGTGGGGTCGAGCGTGAGCAGGTGAGAAAGGGCCTAGGCGGAAGCAGCACCGATGCACACAACAAAGTCAACACATTCACCCATCGTACAGACCGCAAAGGAATCGTCTTTGGATCTCTTCCGGCGAGGGTGTAAATGTAAAATCAGTCACATTTCTGTGCCTCGTTTCCGTTTCAGCGGAAGTACGATCGGGCTACATTTCTTTAAACAAGCGATGACGGAAGTGGCCCAAAAAAAGAAAAGAAAAAAGGAGGCCGTCGTTGAAGCCGTTGAGCTGATTGACTGGAGCCTCACCGAACTCCGGACCAGAATCCCCCCCCCATGCCACTTCAGCACGAGTTAGAGCTTGTCACTCGCCTACTCATAACTTATTTTCTTCTCTTGGCTTCAGGGGACACTGGACTCCACAAGATGGAGAGAGAGAGAGAGGAGGAGGAGGAGAGAGAGAGCTACGGAGAGCAGACTCGAGAAGACAGGAACAGTTGTTTGTGCGTGCACGTCAGAGGAAAAAGTGGCTCCAGTGAAGCGTCTTGTTGCAGAGAGAGACGGGGCATGTTGGAGATAGCGGGCCCGCGACGTTCAAAGTATCCCTCCGCAGACGATGCGCTACGCCTCGCCGTCCTTAATG
Organism: Aldrovandia affinis; assembly: GCA_029706075.1. Classification (NCBI taxonomy): domain Eukaryota; kingdom Metazoa; phylum Chordata; class Actinopteri; order Notacanthiformes; family Halosauridae; genus Aldrovandia; species Aldrovandia affinis. The sequence goes on from JAINUG010000226.1 coordinate 1,109,012, forward strand.
AGACAGGAAATGCAGCTCGCGGTGCGTCCAAAACCCCGCACCCCCGCACCCCTGCAGCTGTCTGTCACACGCACACAACTCTCCATTCCTTTATTTATTTTTTGCTTAAGAAGAGGATGTTAACAAGACAAATGAGTGAATAAATACACAAATAATATGTTTAGGTAATGTTAATAATGGATGACGAGTAAGCTTCATTTTGACAGCCACCCCCCCCCCCCAATCACAGTCATTTTTGAGAACTTAAATAAATAAGTGCGGTTTGTTTATTTATTTTTCCCAGAATGCACTGTTTCTCCCCAGCCTGATCTGTGAGGTTGCCCTCACCTGTCCCTCCGGTCTGCGCTGTGTGGTCTAACCTGGGCCGACCGAGCGCGACAGCGACCCTGGTGTCCTTTGATTGGCCGTGCCACGACCGTGACCTTTGACCTGCCATGTGTCTGGCTCCTCCTCCAAACATCAACGTTCCATTCGCCGAGAGAAAGATCGGTGTCCAGCCGGGGGGCTGGATCCAAGGGTGCTCATTATCAAGCATTTATTTTTACAACACTGTACAAACGAGTACACGGAACTCAAACGCAGGGCAAACGCCTGCTTTTACATACCAAGCACACAACACGAAAAACATCGAAATGCTTTCCCTGGCTTTACCCCCGTCTCCGCTAACCACAACCCCCAGCCCCCCACCCCACCTGCCACTGCCGTGTGTAATCACACACATGGTCTGACGCACACTGCAGTGCCAACTTCATTCCAAACGGAATGTGAAAGAGACATGTGCTTGCGGCAGCACGCATGTGCACACCGTGTGTAAACAGGTTCATCCGTGCCGTGCCACTGACCCGCGTTTCCACAACATCCAGGAGAGAGATACCAATAAACAGAGAAAGAAATACATTTTTAAAAAGCAGAGATAACGGTCACGCGTGATTGTGCCGGTCGTGCTGTGCACGTTTGTTATAAACGGAGTCGTGGGAACGCGCGCGGAG